>JALLPB010001151.1:0-10974 GCA_036939975.1 Cyclostephanos tholiformis | reverse complement strand
GAGAAAAGCAAAAATCTTTGCAGTCGCCAGCCTTCTCATCATAAAACAGGCCTTGTCACTCACAACAAAACACACACACACCACACACCACAAGATGGGCCACCCTGCCCTCCCCTCTATCAGCCCATTGCCCTCTTTCTCTCTCCATGGATAAGGCAGCGGCGCCACCAAATCATGGCGCCACTGCTCTCATATGCCATATGCAGGTTGCAAGCTGTCGGACTTTTGCTCACTGCCGTGTTTGCTTGCATGGGGAGGGGAAAAATGAGAGGCATTGCAAAATAGAGAGAGGGGGGGTGCCTTGGCCTTGAATGGCTGCTATTTTATAAATTTCACGCAACAATCAAATGAAAGTTGGTGTCGGAAATGGAGGGGGAGTCAGACGTGTGGGGGAATGCTGTGTTGCCATTTTGGCCTTCGAGTTAATTGATGGAAATTAATAGAGAGAGGGCCATGCCAATGTCATTGCACAGAAGATACCATTGCCCCCGACAATGAAGAACCCCCTGCCAAGGATGGCTGTCCTCCCCCCACATGGCGCCATCGAGGCTTACAAAATTCAACAATCAACCTTTAAAGTTAGCAAGGGGTTTGCACCAGTGGCAGCGGCAGCGGAAGGGGAGATGGCATGACAATGGGATGACTGTCAACAATGACAGTAAAAAATCAACAATCAACCTTTAAAGTTGGCAAAGGGGTTGTGTTGGAAAGGGAGATGACATGACGAAGGACGAGGGATGAGGGATGAGGGATGAGTGGTGCAGTTGTCGGACCAATGGAGGGATGACAGCAATGTCAGCGCTGTCACGTGGTGGTTGGGCAACAGCGGCAGCAATGGCATGATGGCAATGGCAGTGGTGGCAGCAATGCGGCAATGGCAACACAACAATCAACTTGAAAAGGACAGCTCTGAGCAACTACATCAAGAAAGGTGGCAGCGGTGGCAGAGACCAGGGGAAGAGCATTGTTGTCTCACCCCTAGTTGTCGGGGGACGTTGATGTCCCCCACAAAAGATGGCAGGTGATTTCCATTGATGCCACAACAAGGTTGACAATGATGATGAACACAACATCATCAACCTGCTCGACAAAGCCATTGCAGAGAAACAATTATGCTTCGCATCCATCCAAACTAGTTAGATGGTGCGACTGCTCTACACTTAACAGTTTTTATTTTCATAAATAATTATCTTTATTTTTATCTAAACTCTACTACTCTACAATAATACTACAATACTACTTATGATATGCTTACAAAGGCGCAGCTATGTTGAAAACTTGGTGACCATGGCGACCCCCCCTCCCAGCCAACATGCTCCTGCAAAGGTGAAGATCTCAAAAACAGTTTTTTAATTGTGAGAAACAATTATGCTTTGCACTATCTAAAGAGACACAATTATGCTTCGCACCTATCCAAACAAATTCAGATGGTGCGACTACACTACATTTAAGACTTGTATTTTTTCTAAGGGTTAATTATTTTTACTACTATATCTAAACTACTCTATGATAATACTACAATGCTTACCAGCAATAAACTTTCTTCCTGAAAACATGCCAACCAAGGCAACCCCTCCACCCAGCCAAAACCAAGCTGAAACTAGATGAAGACTAAATTTTCATAGGCAAAAAAAATATAGCCGGATAGCTGGGGTTAGTGCCATTGTTAAGATGCAGCAACTGCAAAAATGCACAAGAATTACCATACAAACTCACCTTTAGTCAGCAAGCATACCACACCGCCACCTGTAGAAAATAGTCAATAAAATAAAGAAATAGTTAGTCAAAAATTAAAATTGCCGTGTTGCGAGAATCAAGATCGATTGTGTGGCTTATGGCGATCAGACTCACATTAAAAATTTGAGCCGATGGAGGGCGGCGGGCCGGGGGGACCATGGTTGTAAAGTTTTATGTTTCTTTTTGGTTGTGAGTTGTGTGTTTTTTGGTGCATGAGTGGTGGTTGGTTGATGAGAGTCCGTGGTTAGTCTCGGTGATTCAAAAAAACGTTACATACGCAACTTTTAGTATTAAATATAGACTCCAAATTTTCCCCTTCAATTTCACTTTCATGTGAAAAAGAGACTGCACCTTCCCTCTTGGTTTCTAAGAAGCAATTCAATTTAATTAGCCACGAGCTGAAATTATAAGATTTTTATCTGCTCTATGCATAAGACTACAGTAGGTGAAAAATGAAAAAGGAAGTAAAGTGAATTGAAAACTTAATATTTTCTTTACTTTCATGTATCACAATTTGTAGCATTTGGGATTTTTCTTCTGGGACATAGAAAGTTTTTGCAAAATACGAAAATCAAATGTTATTTCCAATTCTACACAATATTCAGGTAATATATCTATGTACAAAGGAGAAAAGCTGTTAGTAAAACTAGGCTACAAGAACTAGCGCAGCGAATTTTAGCGAGGAGAGAAAATTTAAATTCTCTCCCAGAAGGTTTTCGAAGCAACAACAAAATAGCTTCCACCATAAATGAGTAATCACCTATTCATTACAGCTATCTTGTTGTCACTGTTTAGCAGTGATTACTTATCACAAGAAATAAAGTGGAAGCAAAATCAATTAGCCTTACAACTATGGGGGTACGCGCCAACATTCAAGAGGAAGTCCGAAAAGAAACTGTGAAATAAAATACGACCGAAACGAACCAAAGCCATGGACATGCAATTCCATTGGCTATGCGACCGCAAAGCACAAGGACAATTCAAAATTTATTGGAGACAGGGAGGAACAAACTTAGCGGATTACTTCACAAAGGTCAATGTGAGGGCTGAATTCCTAACAGAAGTCAAGGAACTAGCAGAAGCCCGAAATATGAAAATCAAAGGCCAGACCAAAACGTCATCTGACACAATTGCTATGCTACAAGGGTGTGTTAGTCAAACTAGACTACAAGAGCTAGCACAGCAAATTTTAGCAAGGAGAGAAAATTTAAATTCTCTCCCAGAAGGTTTTCGAAGCAATAACAAAATAGCTTCCACCATAAATAGGTAATCACCTATTCATTACAGCTATCTTGTTGTTACTGTTTAGCAAAAGCAAAATATAAGTCCATTTAAAGGATTTTATGTGTCCCATTTAGCAAAATTCCAAGATAATAGGGAGCATGGTTCTGTTTCTGATGTCATCTGGATTTTTCGCCAAGAAGGGCCTTGGTTTCATATAAAATAGACTCCAATTTTTTTTCTTTTGAAATCACTCCTACATATGTAGGGCTTTTGTATGAAAAAAGGACTGTATCTTTCTTGTTGGTTTCTAAGATGCAATTTGAATCTATTAAACATGAAAGGCCATTTTTTGATTTTTATGTACTATGTTCATCGAAATACAGTACATGAAAAATGAAAAAAGAAGAAAATTGAATGTTGAACCTAATATTTTTATTTGTTCGTGTATCACAATTCATAGCATGTGGGATTCTTCTTTTGGGACATTGAAAGTTGTTGCAAAATAAGAAAAATCAAAGAAAAAAGTAGAAAACGACAGTTTAAATCCATTTAACAACTTAACAGCTATTGCAGTTCAGGCAGGAATGACAAAACTTGCCACTGTACTTTTCTGGTAGGTACATACCCATGGCAGGAACCAATTTTTACTTCAGGACTTCTGATTTTAACATAGCGGGAACAGTTTCCACATTTGTCACCTGTTTCTGCATGCGTGTGAACTATCCAGCTGCCTCTCATTGAATCCACAAAAAGATTGTTTAGATGGACAATTCGACCATGGCGGAAATGGCCAGTGGAATCGATGAATGGTTAGGTCTCCCATGTCTTGGGGATGACAGCATATGTTTATTTGTTGACTATGGACAGGTAGTTTTTGAGATATGCTAGATACTTTTTATGACTATTGCATACCCTCAACTTTTAGCATCCCCAACTCATTTGTCTGATAAGAAAATCTTGCTATGGGTGCATTTGTGGTAAGCAACATGGCAACTCACCACTTCTTAAATGTGTGACAAAGATACGTTGCTCCCCATTGTTGTGGTGCATTCCATGCACATGTTGTTCATATCATATGCACATTTCCTTTTTGCTTTACTTTTGTTGATGTGGGGGCATCCTCCCCCAGCAGCACTTCCCTCAGGCCTTCACTGGCATGCACTGGTGAATGCGCCATGGCTGCCTCTTCTGCTGATTCATTAACTGGCTCCTCTGCGAGATCACCGCTATACTTTTTTGGGGGGAGGTCATCACCATCGACTTTCTGTCCATCCAAATTTTTTCCCCTGCAAAATGCCCATCAACGTGATCCATATCATGCAGATGAGCTGGATGAGTTGCTTGATGAATTCAAAGAGATGCTCCTTGTTGGCAGAAGCTGTGCACCAACTCCTTCACAGCCTTCCCCATTGACAAGCTCTTCCCGCTCTCCCTTCCCACCAATTCCTTGTAGACAACATAGGCATTATTCATTGCCATGTTGAAGAGGCAAAAGGCCAACTTTGGCGCCCAATTGTGGGACTGGCTCTTTCTGGCCATGTCATATTTTGCCTCATTCCCATTTCCCTTGTCAATAAGGTGAAACATTTTGCAGTAGTCTTTAGTCTGTGCTGGACATGCACTGCCTTCTGATGCATTGCCCTCTTTCCAGTCTCGTCCTTTGCCTCTGTGTCCAAAACAGATGTACTGTGATAATTGAACAACGTCTTGATGATGGTGTTGTCGGCCCATGCCGTAGCCACCAGGTTTTTGCTGTTGTGCTCCCACATTCTTGATTTGTAGGTGCCAACCTTCATCTTATTGACAACGTCCTTGATGTTTGTGCTGACCTCTGTTTGATTGTGAAGTACCAACCATGTTCATTCACCACTCCTCATGGCCAATTTGCAATGATGTCTCCCATGTATGTGAGTCCATTGTGACGTAGTGCCCCACCCCCTTGAAGTTGTCGAGATTGATTAACATCAAGTTGACCCACTTTTGCATTGTCAAAACATTAACATGATGATGCTGAAGATCCTCGTCCATCTTGCCCCCAAACGTACAAGCATGAAGCTTGTATGCTGCAAGTGGGCCATCCATGACACAGATGGTGTGCACAGTTGCACCAGTGCATACTGACTTTGGCTCCGGCCTCTGTGTGATGGGGCCTTTGTACCATCTGGGCATCCAACTTTGTCCATCGTGAGCTGCCATCTAAAAATCACAGCAGCCTTCCAACGCACATTGAATGCATCCTCAACAATTGCAAACTTCTGGCCATGATGGGTCACATCAATTGGCAAATCAACCTTCTCATCAATGAAGTATTCATCCTAAACATAGCCATCTTCCTTGTCCAAATCATCGGCAAAGTGCATGCATCATTGCATGTCAGAGAATGCTTCACAAGGCATGCTCTCCTTCACCATCCCGATTGCACTGAGCGCCTCATGGGTGCTCCAACAGTCTTCCACTGATGGCAATCCTTTGATTGCTTGAATGAGCTGACAGCCAAAAAATTGTGCGACATGATCCATGGTGATGTACCACTTGTTGAATGGATCATAATGCTTGGGGTGGAATGCCTGCTTCCAAATTATCTCCATCATATAGTTGCACATCCTCGCTGCCTCAAACTCATAGAATCCATCCTCATCAAAGCCACTGGCGCCATTGAAAGTTGGGAGTAGCCAATCAAACATGATATGAAAATGGATCACTGCATGTTGTTTGTCCCGCATTTTGTCAAGGTCATTGTCCTCCAACTTCACATCATACTGCTCTGCCGGTCCTGTGTATGGTATTGGGTTGATTCCTCTCCCTTCTCCATCTTTATGGATTGACCAATCTCTTGCATCTGTCATCGTATATTTCTTTGGCTCATCAACAGCTCTGATTTCCTCATCATCTATCATCGTTGCATCCCCTCCTCCATTCCCAAACTTGGCACCCAAAACTAAATCGGGGTTGATTGTATTTTTTCTTTCTTGTGATTTTGTTTTCCAGAGGTTTGTTGGGTGCTGTGGGAGTGGCAAAGTAATCATTGTCATCTTCCTCCTCATCTTTTTCCTCTCTCCAAACAGGATTTCTTTTTTTTGTGCACACTCACTCCCTCCTCATTTGCTGGATTTGCAATGGCAACTCCAGGGAGGATAAACTTCAAAACATCATAGTTGGCATGATCCAAGTTGGCATAGAAGTAGACCACATCATAGTGCATGGCATAGATCTCTCCAGTACACTTGAGTTGGAAGTATGTTGAGTGTGCTGCGGTGAAATTGACACCAACAATTGTGGCAGAATTCAGGGTCTGGTCATCCCTTTTGTATCCCTGCCACCAGGAGTTGGGGGCCAGCATGGGAAGGCCAACAAGAGATGCAGCCCATTCCTTGTCAATGGTAACAATGTGCTTGCACAGGAGCAGGAGGAGGCATCATGATGGCTGTGTGTTGAAAAGTGGAAGTGAGAGAGAAGTTGTGTCATGTGGCTATGTCAAAATTTTTTAGCTAGAGAGATTGATAGTTGTTTGCAAGGATCTCAGAGTGCAAAATGGACCCTCTACTCAGCCCCTTGAAGCGGCAAGCTTTCCAGGGGTCAAGTGCTGCTAGTTATAGAGGAGGAGCATATCTAGTTGGCATTCTTTTGGCTAGCTCATCCGCCTAAAATTTGTGGAGAAACTACATTTTCCCAAAGCTAGTAAATAAAATGGTCACAGGTATGTGTCCATAGCTATTAAGCTGTTAAAGACTCATATGCCTGATTCAGGGGCTGTTTGCCCCATATAACACCATTTCAAGGTAGTAAGGGGCATCGTTTTGCTTCTGATGTATGAATTCATAATTACCCCCCTATCAAATATCCAATTGGTTTTTCAGCCACCTTCTATGTATTTATGGTTTTACTATGAATTCATGGTTGGTTTGAGGCGGCAAATATAGCTCCAATACCAATAAATGTTGAACATGCGGCACTTGTATTTCACCACACTAACTGTCAATATCAGGCGAGTTACCGCACCCCTACGCTTAACACTGCCTGGCCTAGTACCCATGCAGTGTAAGTCACCATGTCCATTCCCATCAAGTTTTACACAATAGTAACAAGTTAAAACCGGCGGGCATCGCCTTGCTTTGCCAATCTAGCTGTATACCATCACAGCGGATCGGCTCATGGCTGTCGGCTTCCATTTGCTCAAAAAAACTAAAAAAAATCCCATTTCTACGTAGGAATTAACTATGGTTAGACTACTCCGCCTGACAACCCGATGTGCCTCCACCATGGCTGAAGACAACTCGCTTTGAGGCCTCCTTCATGGGTGACGCCACACTCCCACTCCTCTACTTCTTCCACCTCGCCCTCCAAAAAATCTCACCTGTCCATGGTTGGTGTTGGCATCAACAAGTCATCGTACACATCTGAGAATGCCCACATATTCTGACGTTATTGACATGATAATTGGAGGCTATCATATATTCAGACACAACTCACTGATTAATAACACTGGATGAGATTATCTCTTCCGAGGTGTCTCAATCATACTTTTCCCAAGATACTATCTAGCATGGAAAGCAGCGGGGCTGAGCCACCAACAACTACGGCTCCCACTGGTGAATTTGCGGGCCATTTTATTGGCCTTACTTTGAAATTTGATTGTTTCAATAGCCATAGAAAACAAGTGAGTGGCAAATCACTTTCCATCTTCCTCGCTTCAATATACCACCCATGTCATGATATCTCGCATGAACAATTCATCAAAATTCTCAATTCCCTTCTCCATAAAGTCCCAAGGAATACTCACATAATCATTGGTGCTGACATCAATGCCAAGATTGGACAACATGACGCTGATGACCTGAATGCAGTTCTTGGTCCCCATGGACTCCCTTGCCGAAATAAAAGAGGCTCTAATCTCATTGACTTATATCTCTCCCACGAACTATGAGTTGAAAACACCTTTTTTACTGCATCTACTTACACAACCTTTACCAACATAAAGGACAATGATAGCTCTATGATTGACATATTTGCATGCAGCAAACAACTTCATTGCCGAGTTTGTAACTGTTGCATAGTACTTGATGGAGTCGAGAGTGATCACAATGCTGTCCAACTTGACCTGGTACTTACGTCTCTTAACTCTTAAAAGAAAAGCCTCCCAAACTCTCATCTGCGGTTCAACCGATTGGCAAAAAATTGCTACTGATCCTACCACCAAACAACATTATAATACACTGCTCCTTGCTGCCACCAAATATGATGATGCAATGCCATATACTCTCTTCAATGATGCTATCAAGAAAGCTGGATAAGATGCCACCACCCTGGTAAAATCCCAACAAGCTGATGGTTCCAATTTAGTCATGAATCTTTAGTCCCCAACATCAACGAACGAAATGAAATTCTTCATGCACTGCGTTCATCTACTGACCTCCCTCCTTCCATCATTGAAAGTATGCAGAATTCTCTTCAACGGTTATCCAAACTTGTCAAAGATCAAGTATTCCTTGCAAAAGCAAAATGGGCTGCAAACATCTGTTCGAAAATACATGATATGCAATCCAATCCTCGCATTGCCTGGGAATATATCCGCATTCTCACTGGTTGTACCACTGGTCATAACAAACAAAAAGTAACAATGGCAATGAGAATGGCAAATGGTAAAACAGCAACTAACAGCAAAGAGAACATGGAAGTTTTTGGGCCCCACTTCGACAAAGTACACAATAACCATTGTCCGGTTGACTTCACCATCCTGGATGACATAACACAACACCCCACTCTCACTGACATTGATTCTCCTATTACATATGAAGAAGTTGACACAGCGATTAACAAACTCAAAAGTGGCAAAAGTCCGGGTCTCAATGGCATCCCACCAGAGGCATATAAGGCGATGAACAAGGAAATGCGAAGTCAAATTCACAAAATTGTTTCTGCCTTCTTTGATGGTGAGACAGACTATGATGAATGGCATAACAGCCAATGTGTTCCGGTTCCAAAAACTGGTAACCTGTCTGACTCAAACAAGTGGCGAGGTTTATGTTAATGGATGTATGCAGCAAATTTTTTTCATCTGTAATGAATGGTAGAGCTTTTTGCCTGCTCCAATTACATGGCACCAAATTTCAGTTTGGAGGAACTCCAACTCTTGGCTGTCAACATGGGCTATTCACTCTCAAAACACTCCTGAATGCACACAAAAATCACCACCTACCCTCATTCGTAGCATTCGTCGACCTTGTCAAAGCTTATGATACTGCTAATCATGAACTACTCATCAAAATCTTTGAGAAATATGGTGCTCCCCCAAAGTTTGTTGCTGCAACCAAGAAAATGTACACTGCCCTCACAGTAGTGTTGAAAATTGACAAAGAGATACGTGAAATTTGCCAAAGTGCTGGAGTGCATCAAGGTGACAACATGGCTCCAGTTCTGTTCCTTTTCCTAATGTCAGCAGCTGCTGAAACGCTTGAAGTTGAATGGAAAAAACACAAATTGATGTTCTCACTGTTGCCCATGCTCCCGATGATGAAATAACCACTGGTAAAGTTAGAGGACACCCCCCCCAAATGTACAAGTCCCGCCATCTCACCACCTACGAGATCTTCCAACTACTTCATGTTGACGATGGTGCCTTTCCCTTCCCAATGAGGGAAGCCCTCATCAAAGTACTTTCCCTGATCCACAGCCATCTAGCCCGATTTGGTTTAGAAGTACACATTGGTCATAATGGGGACCCATCAAAAACTGAATGTATATTCTCCCCCCCCTCCCAATTCTTCAACAATGTCAACAACACCGACAAACAACTCCCCTCTCCTTCTACCACAAGTGATATTTCTCAACTTACCTACCATCACACAATTACCACAAATTCCCTTGACATTAACCATACCTCCCTTTGTCCCTTCCCCAATGAATCCGAGGAATCTGAATATGTCCGCACAACACGTGAAGATGCCATGTATGATGCTCTCCCTGAAACCAAAAGAATCAATATTACTGATGGATATGTTACCTTTTGCCGCACATTTAAATACCTTGGCTCCCGCATTTCCTACAACCTTCAAGATGACAATGGCATTTATGCCCGCCTCTCTGCTGCTAACAAGAGTATGGGTGCTCTCAAAGAAATCTGGAGGAATCTGCATCTGAACACCTACAGTAAATATCTACTCTTCAGAGCAATCCCAAATAACCTACTACTCTGGGGATGTGAGACATGGTCACTACGTCAAACCCTTCTTCGCCATCTCAAAGTATTCCTTCATTGCAGCATCCGGCGTATTTTACACATATCCATCACTGAAGTCAAGGATAACCACATTCGCAATGAAAAAATACGAAGAATTTTCTACAACATCCCATGTATTTAGAACATGATTGCCACCCACCAACCAGGTTTTTTAGGTAACGTTGTTCGCGGTCCTCACAATGCCCCTGCCAGATGCATGCTTACTGCATGTTGCCAACATAAACAAAAACAAGGACGCCCCTACCTTCACAACAAAGATGTCATTGTAAAAAATCTTCGCCTTCTTTTTGCCCGCACACCCGAAGTTATAATTGACAATTATGGTTCTGTCAAGGATTGGTATTGCAAAGCAATGCACGAACTCTACTGGACCCAGCTCATTCAATGTCTACTCGATGAACAAGCGCCAATGCCACCGCGCCCAACTTCATGGCCTCCCCCAAGACGACGCAGCCCAAGAAATAACGCCCCACCTCCACCTCCAAATGCCTCCAACGACTCCGAACATCACAACTCTGACTTACCGCCTGCTCCCTCTCCCCCACGCTGCCGCCCACCTCCTCCCTTCTCTCCCCCCTCACCAAACCATCAACAACAGCGATCAAACTACGATCCTGACATGGTTGGGCATAGCCTCGAGAACTCATTACGAGCATTAGGACTTGGATTAGGAGCCTCCAAAATTGAGGTACTAGTGGCTTATCGTGCTCTTGCTTGGATCTATCATCCAGATAAGCATGATCCCGCCCAAACTGGCATGACGCACGCACAAGCAG
>JALLPB010001150.1:0-10990 GCA_036939975.1 Cyclostephanos tholiformis | reverse complement strand
CGTCAAACGTTCCCGCCAAAATGCGTATGTCACGGTTTAGATAAATCAGTCTTATCTGTGCATCTTGTGCGAGGAAGGGCGCGAACAAAATCCTGAGAAGGAAAAAAAAGACGAGAAACAAAATGACAAAAAAGAACTGTTCCACAAGGTTCTTCTGCGTATCTGCATAATATCCGTTCTTTTCTCAAAAAAATCACAGCCTTATTCCCTCTATTATAATATTATTACGATTGATCTTCCATGCATGCGCCGAGGCGATCAACATCGTGCATCGTAATCCTTGCCATGCGCGCCGCCTTTGCATTCCACATCTCCGGTCGCTCCAAATTTCCCACCAGTAGCTTCTGCCAAGCCAATCGCCATCGTAGATTCCGCGGTCGTTCGTCATGTTATAATCATCGGCCCTTCGCGTACTCGACGAACATACACGCCTCTCATAGGATCCTTCCGCTCGAACGACCGCCGGACCCATCGTACTTTTCTCGCAATGACACCGCCGCCGACGATAACGATGCGAGGGGACCCACGGAATACGTACGTAACCAAACTCGCATCCTGCGCGAGTGGATGGGGGAGAAGCGGTCGATACTGTGCATAACAGGGGCAGGCATTAGCACGGAGTCGGGCATACCAGACTATCGGGGGAATAACGGATCGTACTTTCGCGGACACAGGCCGATAATACACCACGAGTACATGAACTCCCCGTATCATCGGAAGCGCTATTGGGCGCGTTCACTCGTCGGTTACTCTCCCTTCGTTAACGCGATGCCGAATATGGGACACGAGGCCCTGGCAGTGCTCGAGGCCGGGGGGTACATAGGCGTCGACTTGGGAGGATGCGACGACTTCGATCGATTGGGATCCAGCTGCCTCGGACAACCCGCGGATGCAATCGATGGAAAGGACCTGGCGAGGAAGATATCCGTTATAACGCAGAACGTCGACACTCTCCATACGAAGGCGGGCGTTAGGCACTGTCTCCACCTCCATGGCCGCGGGGATTTGATTCGATGTATGAATTGCGGTTACATGCGCGACAGGAAAGATTATCACGACGAATTGACGCGCTTGAATCGAGATTGGCTGAACGGGGCCACATCCGGCGTGGATGGCAGCACGGGCGACGTAATCAAGGACGGACGTGCGGAGCTGAGACCGGATGGGGATGCGGAGTTGAATCGAGGAGTCTCGTACGATGATTTCATTCTCCCTCCATGTTCACGTTGCGACGACGCGACGTTGCACGACAATGAGGGCAACTCATGCAACAAGGAGAATTCTCATCAAGAACGACGATCATTCTTCAAGACCGACGTGGTGTTCTTCGGCGACTCCGTGCCGAAACAAAGATTCGACGTTTCACATGCTGCCGTCGATGCCGCCAATGGGATATTGTGCATCGGAACCAGCCTGACGGTCCACTCCGCATATCGTTTGGTCAAACGCGGCATCGAACGAGGAATTCCTGTCGCCATATTGAACGTAGGGGAAACTCGTGTGGAGAGGGAAGGCCTGGGGGATAGACTGGTGACGAAGCTGCAGAGCCCAATTGGCGAAACGCTGAATGGATTGGTTGGAATGTTGGACCAAGAAAAAATGAATAAGTGACCGCTTCTTCGGATCTTGATATTGGCTGGCGTTCAATCGAAGGTATTTATTTACTCTTGGATAAGTGGAGAATGGGTGCTGTGAGGATGTTTGAGTACCTTAGGTATCAAGATTTTTATTAGTGCACCAGATCAAAGAACGAAACGAACACTGCGGAAGAAGCTAGTTTTATTGGTACAAGGACACACCGTAATAATAATTGTTCCACGAGGATGAAACGAGCACCGAAAATGAATTCGTAGGTTCAAGAATAAAAAAGGTAATTATGTGAAGTAATGAATATTGTTAAAAATAACTAGGTATGCACTGCGACTGAAATCATGGTAATAACCATCCTCACAATTTTGTGACGACTTCCGAACCACCCATCACTGCAACTCCCCCAGAAGAATGCTTGAGCGCCTCAAGTCTTGCCCTCAATGAGGCAGCTTTATCTGCAACAAGCGGTTCTTCGACGACTTGATCTTGCCCAACTTTGAGACGCAAATTCCTCATCCGTTCATTGAAACTGCCCATCGCATCCTCGACTGAGTTTTCTTTTGACGCCTTACCAACCTGGTCAAGAATAAATGCCTTGAAATGTGGAGATAAATGTGAAAGACTGGCTTCCAAATCGATATCATTTGCCCTTTTGAAGTCAATTAGAGCGATCAACGCAATCTGCTTATCAGACCCATCTTCCAATTCAGCAAAGTTGTTCACAAGCTCGGCAAAGCGCGCTTTTTTGCTATCAGATCCATCTACAGAGACGAATTGAGGATGGTGCAATCCCATCTTACGCTCACTCTCAGCAAGTAGCTTCACTACAAGTCCATCATCCGGTAATCTCAATTGTAACAGGGCTTGTCGAACAGAGTCTCCTCTACACTTAACAAGCTCCGCCATAAGATCCACTGACATGTCTACTGCATTCTTAAAAAGCTCATACCTTTCTCCAGCCAGACGAATTTCTTCCACAGTCTGGAGTAACCAATCCAAAGAGTACAACAACACATCTAACGCCACGTCACTTAAGCGATTTGTTGGACTCTTTTCATATTCGTCCTTCATAACCCTGTGGAATAGTTTTGTATATACTCTTGATGCCCTAGCTTGGTGTTCATCAGCCTTTTTTCTATTAGCGGAAGAAACTGTTGAACGCTGTAGCGATATAAGTGCCAACAAAGTTGTTTCACGAGGTGGTGACGCTGCTGCACGCATTGCAAGCTTGTTGATTGCTTTAACAATGACGCCAGTACCATCAGCTTTTGCTCCTTTGGAAGCATCGAGGCGATCGTCGAGCAGAACATGAACAGCCTCCCGCAAGCAGCATTCAAGTGCGTGTTGAGAGATACCAGTAGAGAATTCTGGTGTGCGAAAGACATATGTTAACGCTTCCACTGTTTTTTCAATAAGTGGACGCGGCAAAGCAGCTTGCATGCCTCCGTGCGCAAAAGCAAACTTGAGTGCGTTGGCCAACGTTTCAACGAAGAGGTCCAGATCCGACGATATATCTCGCCTCAAATTTTCAATTTGAGACGCATTCAAAGATTCGCCTGTGGTGTTTTTCGCCGCCAAGCACAGTCTATGGATAGCACGCAAGCCCTTCTCTGATTCGACACCGCCATTCATCATAGCTTTGATATCATTCAAGTACGTATCGTACGTCTCAATTTCGGTTGAAGGTTTCGGTGCTGGACAAAGGAGTGATCTTTCCGTCGTCTGATTCTCATCTCTCAGACGCTGAAGACGTGATTTCAATATTTCCGTCACTGCCGACGACGAAGAAAGGGGTTCATCTGAGGCACCTTTGCTTGCCCACGGGGAAATACTGCTAGTTCGCGTCCCACTCCGTCTCGATGGTGTTCTCTGTCTTAACTGCTTTGGGTCGTTTTGATTCATGGATTGGCTATAATTGGGTACTGGTGCCGTCAAAGGACGCTTGGAACATCGATCAGTTATCATCTCCTTTGTCTTATCAGTGATGGCGTCACCTGTGCAAAGCTCCAGAACCTTCTCTAAGCTGGACTTCTGCACAACGCTATCGAAGAGATCAAGATAGGACATGCGAACATCTATCACCTTCTCAAGACTCAGCGCTTTTGCTAATATCTCCACGCCTTTTCTGCCTATGGCGACCGTTCCAACTGCTTTAATGCATGAATTGCATTCGGATGCCGCCAAAGACCGAGCACGACTCGACCTCGACTTCGCAACAACTGTCATGCATATGATTGAGCCATACCTTTGGAGTGGGTATAGCTCTTCCGATCTGATTGATGATAGTAAATCTAAAAATTGGTCTCGAAATTGAGACTTGGCAACGCCAGCCTTCTCAAAAATTGACGGAAGCAGAATTGTCGCTTCAGAGTCCTGCATGACGTAAGAAAGCTCACTGAGACGTTTCAACAATAGTTGGAGCATGGCAAGAAGCGAACGTAAGCCAGAGGTATGGTCTCTTGAGAATAATGCGCACGCTGCCCATTTGAAAATGAGGTCGAGCTGGAGCAAAAATGATTCAGAATATTCTATTGATCGAGTCAGTAGCTCACAACCACCCATGGCGTCTTCATGGGATCGAATACCACTTGTGGGAAAAAGCACCTGAATTGACGAGATCGATACTAGTTGAGACCAAGATTTACACAATGTTTGGATTGTGGCAGTACCACCCGGATCCTCGGGATATTCTGGCCAGTGGTCGCCTCTGAAAAGTGACGATAAACGCTGCTCCTTCGTTGACTTAGCCGTGCTACAATGCAACGGGTCGGCCTCATCATATGCCTCGCTAGCTGGAGCAGCATGGGTTGACAAAGCAGCAGGCACTGGGATGCTTTTGGCTATCGTTTGTCGGACTTGTTGTTGACTCGAAGTACCAGGGCGAATAGGTTGGTTGCCATTGGATGTCATTTGCCGGACTGGCTGTTGACTCGAAGAGAGGGGGCGAATAGATTTACTCGCCCGAGATGACGCCTGCCTGAACGAATCAACTAGCTCTTGATCTTGCTTCGAAATCTTTGGAATAATGGACCTCACCATTCGTTGCTGCGCCGGCAAAAGCTTTCTGATCTCATCATCAATGTCTTCCATGGGTACAATTCCACTCTTCGTACATGTACTCAACAATTTATCCGTTGCAGACCTTGTCTCTGATTTGGATGACAGGAGACAGAGAACAATCACTTTAGCCAGCTGTGTATGAACTAAGATAGAGTGCTGCTTTTGTGTCGATTCTATGGAATACAATGAATCCAACTTATCACTCAATAAGGACAGAACATCTGGCAGTCCCGAAGACTTTAGCGCAGCTTCTGTCAGAGCCGACTCTAAGCAAGTGATTAAGCCCTCGATGGCTATGAGGTTTGTGCCTCCACCATTCTGACTCGACCGCTCTGTTCCCACCGACAAAGCTGATACCGCGGCTTCACGCATCGTTTTCTTCATGTCATTCATCGCAGCAGACAGCAGGGCCACAAATACGATTCTGCCCAGTTTAGCTTGCGAATCGTCATCGACGTGACTTAGTATACTACCGATCAACGTTGCAGCGACCGGTTTCAGGTTGCTCTGTGAGTCATTTAGCCGTGAACACAGGGCTGAAAACAACTGTTTCAAAGGTGGAAATGAGCTCCCGTTAGTCTTGATGAGGCCGCCGCATTTGTCGACGATTACTTTAATTTCGTCCAAGGCATCACGTCGGATCTTCCAAGCAACTTTGCCTTGGGCTGAATTTAGGCGGCTAAGATAGTCACTTTTCAGTGATGCCACGAGATCAGTAGTAGGTATTAAGAGAATGGACGATGAATTGGGTTGAGTAGAGGGATTCTTCGATACTGACAACGTGACACATCTCAACATTCTCTCTGTCAATTGTGTTTTTGCATCATGTGGACAATCAGAAATGACTCTCTCGAGGACTGACATGGTGCTTGATTGGATGTCTTTCGACTTGATAAATGCTTGCAGAATAGGACCAAGCTGAGAATGCATCACACCAATGACATCCAGCGCAGCCTCGCGAACTTTCAAGTTATTACTCTCACATTCCTTAGAATTTTTGGTCAAGGCAAGTCATGTTGGTGACACTTCCACAAGAATAGTAATGAGTGAAAAATTCAGGACATCTTACCTTTAACACCCATAACAAACTGTCTTGAATGCCGGTAGACAGTGATTCTGCGCCAAAATCAAGGCAAAATCTTTTGAACCAAGCGAGAAGTGCCACATGCACCAAGGGGGATTTTACGTCGACAATCGTTTTCACAGTTACTGCGAGGACTCTTTGTGGATCTTTCGCGATGCAGATTGAATGTAGGCACGACGACGAGACGTCATAGAGTTTTCTGTCACCAATCTTTTCCACGGCGAGTTTCGTAGCCGGGACGTACAGAACACCATCTGGAACTCGTATAAGCTTTGAATAAATGCCAAAAATTACAGTAAATAGCTCCAGCATAGCCTTCGCGACATTGAAATTACTCAGGTCATTGAACGATTTTGTGCAATCTCTGACCACGACAAAAAGTGAAGGGACATGAGGCAATGCACTTTCACTGTCAGCGTATCTGTAAAATTCTTCAAGCTGATTCAAGGCCGCTACTCTCGCCTTCCAGTTTGAGGCTACCATAAATGATTTCATAATAGAGTGGAGAAATCTGATGAGTCCACACAAGGATGGCAGAAAAATAAAAAGGTTCTAAGTGAGACTCACATTGAATGCCAGCGAGTATCCCCCCATTATCGATGTCGTCCCCCCACTTGGGAATATTTAAAGCATTGATGTTCCCAACAGAGTCTTCAAATGAAGGCAGAATCATGTCGTCAGCAATCTCTGCGGGAACGCCAGGGCCAGAAGGAAAAGGTCGAGGCATGTTGTCATTTGGCTTTGTCACTTTATTGCTTCGTTCGGATGATTTTTCTTGACCAGTTGCTCTTGTAAATGACTTGTCTGGAGCCGATCGCGGTCTTGACTTAGCCTGGTCGATTCCATTGTTTGTTGGGAACACGAGGGATTTTAACGCCCTGGGGTTAGTTGCTTGAAGCGACGAAGTAATTTTCTTCGCCACCGAAACAATGAAGTCGTCTTTACTGTTAAGTAGAGTGCGCAAGACATCAGCACCAGCTTTCCGCGTGGCTGCGTCTGAGTCTGTCAATGATTCGCATGCAAGTTTAGCGAGGTCATTAGCGTATTGGGCAGTGATACCCCCTTGCGTCCCGTAGGTCCCACTCGACTGTATACAGCGAGCGAGGTAATCCAAACAGTTCCTCCGCACTAACGCATTTTTCTGTTTCTTCTCATCGATCGACGATGGGAGAGCGTTACTATCGAGCAAATGTTCAAAGCTAAATACGTTTGCAAACATTTTGTCGAGGCAGGATGCAACAGCATTAGTGACTTTTTTGTCTTTGAACAGAGCAACGAAACTGGGTATCAAAGGTCTCATATTGGGCAAAAGCTGCTCTCCGACACCTTCCGCCAACATGCCAAAAGCTGCCAGAGCTTTACTACAAACGGCAAAATGTGTGTGGCTCAGAAGTTTCGTGAGCTCCCGAATCAGCTGAGTATAATCAATCGAGCTCGTAGGTTGACACAGCTTAAACGGTTGTTCACCTCCGGCTCCAATGAGAGCATCAAGAGCAGCTACCTTTTCAGACCATTTCTCAAGCTTGATCTTTGCATTGTAGCATGTTTGAGGTAAAACTTGAAACAAATTTATAGCGGGTCTCGATGCCAGCCTTCTGGCTTCGTCTTCTTCTTGAGCTTTTTTGAATGCCGCAAGCGCTTCTTCTGGTGAATCCATTGTAACTGGTTTCTCCCTATTGCGACGTAAACTCTTGAAATAGATAGTTGCGCGATCTTCCATTTCCAAAAGAGAGTCTAACTGAGACTGCTGTGCTTTTTTCAGATTGTCGATAAGACTTTGCAATGGGCCCTTCGAGCCAAGTGCTCGGCATGTTTCAGCAAGAAGCTGGATTCCAATTTCGCGTGCCTGTGCATTTGAGTGCGCGATTAGGCTTTGAGATGAGGCTTTCAGTGCTGGTATCGGGAGCACGCTCGCCCCGAATATTTGTATTGCTTTCAAAATGAGCTTCGCCGAAAATATTACCACCTTGGGTTTTGCTGATTTCAATCCATGCATTTGAATCAGATCTATTATGTCTTGAATGGATGACGAGCCTTCGGGGGCGATTTCAATTAACTTTAACACAAGTTCTTCCGTTGAGCTGAGGGTGGAGGAGCGTGTCGACGAGAATGCAGGCCCCTTCAAAAGTGAGATCATGATATGATTTGCAGCATCATCGGAACAAGCGTTTTGACAGGTGTCAGCATAGGTGATAGATAAAGTGAGCGCAGCATCGAGGGCACCAGCATTTTTGTCATTCAGTGCGTGGATTATAGCTTGGTCAAGTGACGAGTAAACACCTCCTGAATTCAGTAGGTTCATGGGCTCGCTGCCTATTAAGAGCGACATCATTCTCTCGTGAAGGAATAAATATGACGCTTCGTGGATAACAATTGTGTGAGACAGTGTAAAAAATCTGTGGCACATAAGGCAAAGATTTACCAAGCTCACCTCTTCTCACTTGCCAGTTTGATGACTTCAGGGACTCATCGAGGCCCTCAAGAGTTATGATGAATTCGTCTTCTTTCTTCGAATGAGGTGCTCCAATTTCGCCACCTTGAGTGGAACAAGGTGTCACATGAGGCACCATTGGAGGCACTGGCATGCTGGTGGAGCTGCCATTGATACAGGCGTGTATGCCCTCGCCTGGTATACTCGCTGCCGTTGGATCAATAACATGTCCGTCAACATGGATTTGGACAGCGCTAGCTTCATCCTCTTCACCAGCGAAGCGGTTAGATGACGATTTCATGGAAATAGCTCGCAACTCAGCCAGAAGCTCTTCATCCTCGGCGCTACCTCCGCGATCACCCGTATATGTATTGACGGGAGGCCGTTGGAACCCTCCTACGTTGTTGGAGTTCTCTTTCACAGGGGCTGGTGTAGCTATAACCACCACGTCCAAATCATTACCGACCGTGGCTTTCTTCGCGCCTTTACGTTTCCAAGGTGGCAATGGCCTCGAAGCCTGGTCAGCTATGCCGATGGATTCAGAGGACTTCATCGAACATGGCACAACATTGACATCGTTTTCGCCACTAACTGGTGCGACGCTGTCCTTTTTAGCAGAAAGGTCAACTTTACTCTCTTCAACACCATTCTCGTCACCAGCGAAGCGGTTAGATGACGATTTCATGGAAATAGCTTGCAACTCAGCCAGAAGCGCTTCATCCTCTGCGCTACCACCACGATCTCCTTGAAATGTGTTGTGAGGATTCACGCTGGCGGCAAGGGGAGGGGCGGTTTTTAGCGCGGATGCCACATTTTCAGAGTCGATCACGTTATCGATAGCATGAGGCAGGGTTGGCCTTGCGATGGTAGCATCCACCTCAAACGTATCATTCTTTACTTTCCAGGGAGGCAAAGGTCGCTTGTTTAATTCTTTTAAATTTCCATTGACAATGATCGAATCAGCTGTGTCAACATCGTCGTCAAATCTATATTTTGAAGTTTTCACCGATATTTCTCTTACTTCAGCCAAAAGATCAGCGTCCTCTGCAGGACCACCGCGGTCTCCGGTGAATGTATTAATAGAAGGTAGAGTGTCATCGGCTAAAGTCGTCGAGGTGCTGTTTGGGAAGAAAGCCTCGTCTTCGTCGACTTCATAACTGGCTTCGAAAGGGGTAGGCGGAGCAGCAATAGCAGCATCAATACCGTCATTTGAAAGATATTTCGTCGTTTTGCCTTTTTGTTTCCACGGAGGTATGGGTTTCAAGGATGCATCAACTTCGTCTGTCTTTTTTTTGTCCTGTCTTGTTGTTTTTACTACTATCCGATGTGCTCGACTGATAATAGATGCATCATCATTCTCACCTGGGCCATATTCATCGAGCATGGCACTCCCAAACGGATCGAGGGGGGCGGTAATTGAAGGAGCTTTGACAACGATATTGACATCATCATCCGCCATCGACGTCTTCTCAGCGCATCGTTGCTTCCACGGAGGTATCGGCCGACTTTGTTTTTCTTCACCAGAAGTTTTTGACTTAGATTTTGCTGTAACGGTTGTGTCATTTTTATTCAGTTTGATGGAGGACGAAGCATTGTCATCACGGGTAATAGAGGTTCTGGAATCGCCACTGTCGCCATCGAAACGATTAGTACTGGTGGACTTATTTGAAATTGCTCGTAACTCCGCGAGCAAGTCAGCGTCCTCGGCAGATCCTCCCCGATCGCCAACAAAATTTTTGGGAAGATTCGATCGAACCCCCTGCTCCGTGGCTGGTATAATTTCGTTGTTAGCTTTTTCGGTGATAGTCGATTTTTGCGCCAAAACAGGCGAATCGACGGCGATACTAACTGGTACGACTTCCTCTGTTGAAAACATGGGATCTAGCACCGCTGGTGCAGGTGGGGCAGCAATCACAATGATGTTATCTTCATCAGCATCCGATTTCAGCTTCGCCCCCCCCCTCTTCCATGGTGGCAAAGGACGCGACTTCTTGTCAGGTATGGCATTCGCTCCTCTGGACCCTAGGGGAGGCCGGAGAGCAGATCGCTCGGGATCCTTCCCTTCTATTAGTAGGTTATCGGTAGGTGCATCATCGAAGCGATTTCCACCGGATGACCTGTTGGAAATCGCCTTGAGCTCGGTCAACAAATCGTCGTCCAACGCATCTCCTCCCCTATCGCCAGTGATGGCATTCGGCGGCAGGGCGGAATTAAAGTCTCCTCCTCCCTCTACAACGTGGCAATCGCTCCTCTCCTCCACTGACGATACAACATCTGCAATAATATCAATGTCCATACCATCGTCAGACGACGTCACCCCCATAATTTCGAATGATGCGTTCTTACCCTCTCCCATTTCATTCTCAACGTTGCCGTGCGCCACCATATTGAAGTCCCCGTCGGCTACCGCGTTCACAATCGAGGAGTTTTCGTTATCATCATCGCCGCAAGGCGCCGCACTGCCGCCATTGTCGATTATTTCGTTTCCGTTGCCGTTGCCGTACCCATTGTCATTGGTCGTACTTCCCTCCGCGAAACGACTTATGCTAGACTTCATGGAGATGGCACGCAATTCGGCCAATAGCGCTTCATCCTTGGCGGGACCGCCGCGATCACCGGAGTAAGTGTTCGCGGTTGGACGCCGGTAGCTTCCTTCTGCCTTACCGCCGTTGTTTGCCATGGTCACTCCGTTGAGTTGAGTGTGTGACGATTTTATGGTACGTAGGTAAATAGTAGTAGGTAGCATACGATAGATACTTAAAAGTACATCTGAATAATAATAATAGGAAAAATTGTTCAAAGTTGAAAAAACATAAAATAGGGTT
>JALLPB010001149.1:0-10995 GCA_036939975.1 Cyclostephanos tholiformis | reverse complement strand
AACTCCTTTGGCGATCGGGAAGATGATGCCTCCTCCATTAATTTCCAAGCGTCATTGTCTCATCAATGGAAGAGGGAAAAGGACGGAAGCTGCACCCTCCGTGACTTGTCGCCGCCAATATTTCTCCGTGTTTCCGCATTGTCTCCTTGGTTGCGTTGATGGTGGTCTTCCGCTGAGACGACACCTGGTGCTACGTCGGGGATCGTTCGAAACGGTGACAGTGAACGTGACGGAGGCGTGGTGGTTCGTCCGTGAGGATGTCTCCGCGTCCTGGCTCGTCGGGGGGTTTCTTTGGGGGTCGGACGCCGCTAGGCCCCGACCCGTGGAATCAAATGTTGGTGCTGCGGATTGTTTCCATGAAAGCCAAAAAGGCTGCCATCTTGTTGGCGGGAACTTGGCTTTCGCTGACGTGGCTCGCGGCGTGAAAACAGTCATCGAAACAGTGGTTCATGATGAACCAACGGGGGCACATCTTGCAGTTTGCTGGGCCTGGGCTCCAAGGTACGCGCCCGTTGATATTTTTGTGTGCAAACGTTTGTGCCCAGGTTTCTCCCGGTTTCAACTTGAAAGCCTCAATGGAAGGCTCAGGGTTTGTGACTTTGTTTTTCTGCTCTTTTTGGTCTCCGTGATGTTCTTTCTTCTTCTTCCCTTCCGCAACATCTTGGTGTCCTTTTCTCTTTGGGGTGATTGCAGCTTCATCGGCTTTGGGTTTCTGGGGTGTGGAGAAGACTGAGGGGAGTCGAAGGTCGAAAGTCCCATAGCGAACCATCTCGATTAGCGGGGTAAAATTGAGGGCGTTGTCGTCCACTCTGTTCCGTGTAGGCTGTGTCATGCAGTCTTCAAGGAACAGTTGGTAGCGCGTGTCGATCGCGTACATGAACTTGCTGCAGAATCTTGTATCGGTGCGTTCTCTTGCTTTGAATGAGCTTTTGTTCTTTTCTAACGACTCTAACAGGGAGTTCATCGACTCGGTGGGCCAACTGAACTGCCCGAAGAACATTTGGCAGAGTCCGTGGAAAAACCCGAATTGGGTTATCATCTCTTCGTACCTTGTTGGCGCCTTGAGGATCTGTTTGTTCAGGGACTTGATTTCTTCAATAGATTGGCCTCTCCCTTTTGTTTCGATGAGATGGAGGAGGAGCTGGCGTTGTTGTTGTTCTTCTTTGTCAAGATGGGTGCCTTCGTGGACTGAGAAACAGCTGAAATTGCTTGGGTTGTGGCGGACTGCGTAGAGGAATTTTCCGGAGTAGAGGTTTAGGGTGAGTCCGGTTGCATATGCAATTTCGCTGAGGTCCATTGCTCTGAACTGCATGCTTAATTCCTGTTCAGCGATTCCCTGGGAGGTTGCGTTGATAAATCGTATGCATGAATCTTCAGGTACGGTGGGTATGTCCTCTATGTCGACCGACAATGCAAATAGGATCATTTGTTTGATGGATGGGTGGAATTTGTTGAAACGATCCTTTTTCATGCTCTCCTTCTCGCGTTGGAAATTCAGAGTGTTTTCGTTGGTGGTGGTGATATCTTCTAGGGCGTTGGCTTGGTGGGCTATGGAAGCTCCTAAAAAGTTGAAAACGTTGGGTGGAAATCCACCAGGTGTGACACCTGGGGCTATGGCCAGAGGTAGGTCTGCTGGGACTGCTGGGAGGCCAGATCGAACACCCTGTGCTTCGATACGTTGGAAGATTGTGTTGTGGCGGTCGTCGCAGTAAGTGCGTAGGCGGTCATCATTAGGATCTACCGAGTAAATTAGACGAGTGATTTTTCCTGCCAACGCGCACCATGACTATACGGCGAAGTTTGTAAGTTGCTCGTCTGAGTTTGTGAGGTAGTCGGGGTCGTTGTTGTGCTCGGTGTCGAATGTGGTTGCTGCTGCGGATGCAGCAAGGATGAGGGATGCCGGGTCAGATGTGTTTGTACCTGAGACTGCTGCGAGAAGCCAAGGGGCTGGGAGGAAGAAGCGATACCATGGAATGTGTGGGCTGCTCGCGGGGTTGGGTGGCGGAGGCCTTCGATCTCGGCCGTGGTGAGGCAGGCCTTGATTTCATGGTAATGAGGGGCAGCGGTGTTCACATGCTGAAGGAATGATGCGTCGTCGACAATGACCGGGGATGCAATGCGTCTTTTTCCAATCAGCGCCCCGAAACGATGAGTGGGATGAAGGATCGTCCCACCAAAGTTTCGAATGCTGTGTACGATGATAATGTTGTTGGAAGCATCGACGGCGAGAGGAAAGCTGTGCTTGTGTCGTTGGTGAGCAGGGTGATCTTGGCGTCGTTCGCGTTCGCTTGGGCCCAGGCAGCTGAGTAGACAGCTGTGTTCTTGTTTCCCGCTTTGTTCTCCGCACGGGTTACGAAGAAATCGTGCCAGTTGTTGAGAGCCATCGATTCTAATGTTCTAATGTTATTCTAATGCCGTCCGATCGGGGCCCTTTGACGTGCAAGGGGATGCAGTTGGCAGACAATGACCATTGCAAGTATCTCCCCTCTGGTTTCGTGATGAGATCGTCGCGAGCAAGCCCCCCTGATCGTGCGGGACCGCTTCCAATGACCAATGCGACAACCCGCCAAAAGATAGAAACCAGATGCACGTCTGTCCCTCGTACCCAATAGGCTTAAACACAAGACGTCGGATACACCAGCCGGCCGGCCAGGGTTCTAGCTGACCAGTGCTACTAACTCCTCCGTAGATAAATATCGTTTTCCTACCTATCTACTGAATTAGATTCCACTGCAATGCAGCTGCGTGCACCCACATAGATTTTTCATTTTTTTGACCGCCTGAGCCCATCATATGTTCCATGTTGCCTGAACAATGACCAAATCACCCAAAGGAGCCACTACGTCAAACACGACGACCCAACCGCCGATCGACGCCCCTCCCCCCGTCGCATGGTGCTCCCAGTCCTTCCCAATCCCTGCGCCCTCTCACAATGCTGATAGCGTCGCGTCATCGTCGCGACCACCCGCGGACCTGGTCCACGTCCACGCTAGCAATGCCGCGACAATCGTCTCTCCCCCCCCCCCCACCTCGGGCATCGTTACTACCGCCGTGCCGTCTTCGTCCTTCTCCGCCTCCCCCCAACAGCGGGGGGGGAGGGATGAAGAAGCCCATGGCCCATCCTCCGGTCCGTCATCGTCGTCGTCTTCCGGCGGCGGCGCGGGGGGAGGAGTGGGCGGCGGCGAAACCATTACCCCTCGCGACGGGATCATCAATGTGTCACCGCCCCGAAGTCCCGCCCGCGAATCGTCGGACTACGTTGCCGTCGAGGAAGAGGTCGGGGGGCATCGCCCAGCCGACGGTCAGGGATGTGCGAACGACGCTGTCGTTGGGGTGAGTTTATTTTTCTTCGTCATTGCTACTTCTTCTTCCTTCGTGGGGCGCCGATGCCGATACTATGATGTAGTCGGGGATTGTTTTTCCCCTCCTCCCGAATTTTCAATTTGTCGACACAGTTTTTATCACGCCAGAAAGACATTCTCTCATCCGTTTTGTCCCATCATCCCCTTTCACTTTCTCTCTCCCACTTCTCCTCCTTCTCAAAATCTCTTCTCGCCGCGCCCCGCTGCCACGTGCGCAAAAATAAAAGGAGGCAGATCTGCTGATCAATTTGATTAACTCGAACGCCGATGCGGTGTATTCTTTGGCCCGTGACGACGAGGAGGACAAGGTTGAGGTGCGGAGCGACCATCCCGCGCAAGGGGTCAAAGGACATGGGGGTAAGGAGGAGGGATTCGGCCGCTGGCAAGGCAGCAGCGACGACGACGACAACGACGACGTTTCGTCAAGGAGGGGCGAGGAGGATCCTTCGATATCATCCGAGGACGGTGGCGTCGACGAGTTTTTGCAAGGAATATTGACGAGGAAGGACGTGAATCAAGGCGTGGCCGAGGCGAGGGATGGCAGCGAGCAAGCTGAACTTCCTCCCCGAGTGGAATCGGCCTTACAAACTCGCGGTGGAAGACAACACGGCGTCCCCCGAGAGGTGATGGAAGAGGGCGGGACGGAAAGCATCCCCAAGAAATTTGTTCCCACGCTCAATAACTACCGGTGGGGGGGTGCGATCGCCGTGCCTCGTCTGCCGCCCAAGTTCATCGATCCCGATCCCGTCGACTACCCGCGACCCACATCCTACCACGGTTACCAGCGTCCCAGGTCTCCCACTGCTACCGAATACTACTCGGCAATGCACCATCGCAACAACGGCAAGGCCATCCATTACCGACCTCATCAACGGGAGCAAGGGAAGGTGTTCGACCTCGATGAATGGGAAGCCGCGCACGGCGTGAAAGGGATAGATGGTACGGATAGTCAACAGACGACGAGATACCGTTCTGAGGGGACGTATTCTAAGTCTTCCAAATCTTATTACAAGATCAGAGACTCATTGGACGCCAAGGAAAAACGCGCCAACGAGGTGCTGGCGGCGCTTGAAAGAGCAAAACGATCCTCAACCCCTACCACCCTCGCTACCGTCGCGCTCGACGCGGGTAGCGAGGATAGAGGGCCACTCCCTTCCGCCGTCGCGGGGGCGGGCGCCGAAACCCAGGAGGAGGGCCTCGACGGCTCCAAGGAGGTCAATCTATTGCTCGCTTTATCCACGAAGTCTTACTACGACCATGAACCTGCATCTGGTCCTCCCGAGCTTAATGACGACCCCGAAAAGGACCACCGCTTTGTCGGCACTGGCGAGTGTGATTCAACAACGGCAAGACGTCACTCCAAAACAGTTGCAAATTCTGCAAATGACGCATGGAGGTCATCGGAGGATATTGAAAATGCGTCGCTTTCAGTGTCTAGCTCGAACGAGTCGCCCGACTCTGTGTCATCAGGCAATAAGAGGAAAGACCGCAGTGGCCATCCCAAGTTGAATCAGGTCGCTGTTGACTACCTGAGGTCTTGGTTGTTATCGAGGCAGCACATCGAACAGCCCTATCCGTCGGAGCAGAACTACGCCGATCTATCTCGAGCCACCGGTTTGGAGAAGCCCCAGTTGAAAAATTGGTTCGTGTGAGTTCGTTCTCGCTGCTCGTTTTGTTTATCCCCTCCCCCCCTTCTAAGGATCCCCTGCTGACCGTAATTCTTTTTTTCACCTGTTCTTCTCAACATCTCGCAGCAATAATCGCCGTAGGCTCTGGCGTCCGATGATGCTCGAACTTCGCAAACGACACGGTCTTGCAGAGCGTGATCCACTTCCCTGCGAAGTATTAGACACACTTCCCGATGCGCCTATTCTTCTATACGATGATATCGCGCCAATCCATTGTCCCAGTCAAGCCCCTGATGCTCATACTTGTCAACAATTTCAAATTCCTTCAGTACTCTTCCAGGCCTCCGAGGCTACTCCTCCTCCGGCTGCCCCCGATGTGACGGCCTTGCTTCAACCTCACGACCACGAAGATCCAATTTCGTCAGCTGCTGACTCTGTTGCCGCGGCTGCTATGATGTTGATGACTGGCAGCCGTGCCAATTCACCAACAGATAATAAAACTGAAGGCGTCAAATACTCAGATGCCGGGGATCGGGGTGGAAAAAGCAACCAAAGAATAGTGTTGTCTCCTGTCGTCGAGGCAAAAAAATCGCCACAAGGATGCTTACTACGCTTTGAGCCCCAGGGAATGCAGATAACTCCTCTGAGGGAACAAGTTAAGTTCAATCTCAAAGGCACAGTTGTCCAAGTTCCAACTGAGTTTCTTTTGAAACATGAGGGCTCCAAGATTGCCGCGATTACGCGCTCCGCCATGCGCGTCGGCGACATGGCCATTCCCCTCCCACGCGATTACGAGATGTTTTGTCATTGCATATTTTACATCTGCAATGAATACGTGCAGTTGCCGCCAAGTGTCCGCAGGAAGGATTTTATGAAGGAAATGAATTACTACGGGATACCGTTTGACGAGACTCTTGTGAATGGCGGAAAGTGTGTGAGCCCCAGCACCAGTACGTCAAAATTGGACCTATACACAAGTCTTCCTCATAAACAGCAGATATCGCCGACTACTGTTACTCAACAGGTTGGTGCATCGGAAGAGCCAAGAATGCCTTCGCCACTGGATCTCCTCTCTTCGGCAATGTCGACGTTTATCGACACTTATTCGCGGCCATCTTCTCCTGCAGCCCCGTATCATCATCACCCAGTAACATCGGGGGATCAAATGTACGCCTCGCCACTCGATCTCCTCTCGTCCGCAATATCATCTACGGATGGGTCCTGGCAATCTGAACCCATTACATATGCCACTCAGCAAGCGAGGAACCCCAATGTGCGAAAGGTGATGTGCGGACGATGTGAAGTTTGTGTGCGTGACGATTGCGGCGAGTGTAATTTTTGTCTAGATAAACCTAAGTTCGGTGGGCCAAATCGTCTCAGAAAGAAGTGTCTCATGCGGCGATGTCCCAATATGAATATTGTGCCCACTTTTGACGCTTCGTTTTATGCGTCTGCATTAACGAAGCCACTCTCCATCGACGGAACGGAATCACCCGAAGAAGATGGGAACCCTGGGAAGATCGCAGCTCTCCATCGAAACGTGATTGAGGCCGAAAAACGGTGGTTCGAGAACCTAGAATGTTTACGTCCTTGCATTGAGGAAGGAGGACTAATTAACTACGCCGTCATATCGGATGACGACACTCGGAACCGCATCAAGAACTATGTGAAAGAATGCCGTAAGCAGCACCGACGTATCGAAAACAACGAACCAACCTCATTGTCAGAAGAACGGCTGCGGCTGTTGGAAGAGGCGAACTTTCCTTGGTCTCACACTCCCTATGTCAAGAATGCAGGCTCGGAAGTTCTGGAGAGGGAACCGACGTCTTCGTTGGATTTGTTATGTTCTATTACATCTCAGTCGTTCGAAAAAAGAGGATCATGGAACGATGATAGTAATGATGAAGATGACATACACGATGACGAGGAAGCAGAGATAGATGAGTCAGAGGAACCAGAAGAACCGGAAAGTAGACAACCTACAACTAAGAGGTTCAGAGGACTCAACTGCGGCACCTGTGCAAACTGTAAACGTGACGATTGTGGCAAGTGCAGGGCGTGTATCGATAAGCCAAAGTTTGGGGGGCCCAACAAATCCAGGAGAAGGTGCTATCATCGGCGTTGTCTGATAAGGACAGAGAAGCTTGATGAGGATCTACAAAAAAACATGGGGATGCATTCCATTCCGTTTGTGGAACAACGTAAGACAGTCAACCGGAATGAACCAAGGAGGCCTGGTGAAAATTATAGAAGCGAGGAGGATAAAATGAGGGCAGAGCTTGCTAACATAAGGGCTGAGCTAGATGCCAAGGCTCGAGGTGTGAAGTATGGTCTCAAGATGAGATCAGTTCCTACAATTGACAACTTAGCCAAAGAAATCGAAGATGGGGGCAGGGAAGAAGACGAAAGTGCGGTTGAAGTCGAGGACATGATGAGTGATGATGGTGGCGACGAAGTAAAAAATGGCGATGATGCCTATAGAAAGCCACGAATATTCACTGCCCCGACCAGCACAGAACGCGGCGTAACAGTCCGTCCCTCTGGCAAATGGGTAAGTTTTCAACAACGGTTTCTGTGTGATCCTCTGTGTAATTTTATTGCTAATGTGCTCTCAATTGTTTGAACACATCATACCTACAGCAAGTTCAGCTCTATTACGCGGGAAACTCTCGCTACATTGGTCTTTTCGATTCACGAGAAGAGGCCTCGTTGGCGTACGAAATCGCACGAGAGTGCATGAGCTCATTTAAAGAATGTGATCCAAATCCAGAGCAGATAAAACGGAACCTGGATCTGATGCGCAAAGCTGCCTTTTCTGGAGATATGTATAGGGGCAGTAGAATGGAAGAATCCAAGCAAATAGAGAGGAAGCTGATTGCTACAGAAGACAAGTCAAAGAGAGCTCATGTCGTCCGAGCCTTGTCTGAATTAAAGCGATCACATGTTGGAAGAGCCAAAGTCGAAGCTAAATTTAACGCGAAGAAAAATGCTTGTAAACCTATGCCAGTCGCATGTCGTAAGTCCAGAAACGACACAACCCCACCAAAAGTCAGTCGCAAGTCCGATAATATCGCTAGAGAAATAGTCATGGAAAAATTTCCGGAGGATAGCCGGAAGCGTAAATTCAGTTCTGATATTTATGAAAAAGCCAAGACACTGGCAGAAGCATTGCCACGTGGCATTACTGTTCGACCATCTGGTAAATGGGTGAGAATTATGATTTTTTTTTTTTCGAATTATATTCGTGATAGAAGAATCTCACTTCTCTTTCGCCTTTTTTCGATGTGTTTACAGCAAGTACAACTTTACTACGCTGGAAAATCTCGTTACATCGGGGTCTTCGACACCAAGATAGATGCCGCGGTTGCTTATGAATTAGCCCGAGATTGTTTCAGCGCCTTCAAGGACGATGATCCTTCTCCTGAACAAGCTAAGAAAAACGTCATGTTAATGCGCAAGGCTGCTTTCGCTCCTTTCCAAGCATGCCAGGCTGAAAATGGGAAGAGAAAATATAATAAGAAAGCAAAAGTTGAAGATGAAGACATAACCAGCCAGAATCAAAAGGCCGACAAGGCAGTAGTCGACCTCGATGAATTGGGGGCTGCGAATAATGTGAATAAATCGAATTCTGTAAATGTTCAGATCTCTTCATTCATCAACGCTGAACTAAACTCTCTCATGAGTCTGCGGCGTAGTGTCGAAGAGCATGAAGAGAAAGACGAAGCAATCGCGGCCCAGACTACTCCGACGACTCCGTTACTCGCTTTCGTTGCAGCCGATGAAGAAGGTGAGAAGCCTGCTATTTCGAGGCCCAGAATTATTAAGGACTTTCCCGAAATCGGTCCAGGATGGAAGGTGGAAAGTATTCCGAGAATTAGCATGGAGGAGGAAGAGATTTATTACATCTCCCCCACGGGCCAACGCTGCCAGAGTTTGAAAGAAGCCAAGGCGAAAGCTCACGAGACTGGACAAGTATTTTCTTGCTCTGACGAATTATGCTCTGACATGGCGCGACAAACCATCTCATGTAATGTTGAAGTCGGAAATTTTGGAGTCGGATTTAAGTTCCGCAAAAACTTGATTGATGGTAGTGGAACAGATCTCGGCTGGTTTGAAGGCGAAGTAGTTGATATTTTAACTGACACTGGTGAGTGAAATTTGTGGTTGCCATCACGTCGATGAACTCCTTTCTAACATTTTATCTCATTCGTGTGCAATGTTTGTGTTCATCTCCTACTGTACTCTTACAGACAAAGATAGAAAGTGCTTCTATGCTGCCAACGGCCACATCGAGGATTTGAGCATTGCCGAGCTCGAGAGCTGTGCACGGCAGGAATCTATGTCAATGGATTCATTCGGGTCTGTGGGTTACCATTTTAAAAAGCAGTTCGATGGAAAATGGTTCGAAGGTGTGGTTGTGAAGATACTGGTTGATACAGGTATGTTTTTCATGCATCGCCTTGCACTTCTTTCTACATCCAGGGCCATTGTGATAACTAATGTGTATCATCGATTTTCATCAAGCAGACAACGACAAAGACCGAAGATGCCACTATCCCGAAGATGACGACATCGAGGACCTCAGTATCGCTGACCTTCGAAGGCTTGCTGATTTGGAGAAGAAATGGCAAGATGAGATTAGTACAGTAGAAGCGCGAAGGAGGAAATCACCCCGTAAAAGAAAGCACTCCTTGGACGGTTAGTCCACCGAGCACCCGCTTGCGATTATCAAGACGTTTCTTGACAAAAAAATTTAAGAAAGTTCTACGTACATATAAATAACTCTCCACAAACAAAGACCTCACTATGCCATTTCTTTATTAATCAATCATCTAAAGTCATCTTTCACAATCTAAGGGTCGAGAGCGCCTGCCCTTTGTAAATAGCTAAACACGACAACTTCAAAGCTATTATAATCTCCCATTTTTCAGGTCTATGATCGTCGACTGGATTACATCTGAGACTGATCACGATGGCGAGTTCAACAACAGTAACCCCCTTCACCATCATCGAGGTCCACACCCCTAACACCATCCACCCCCCCATTCTTCGCCAAGTTAACTGACGCCTTGGGCTTTCCGGGGACAGTGTTCAACAATAAATCTGGATCTTCCAATATCTTATGCACCACCTCCATGAAAGATTCTTGTACGCCCATCCTCGTTTTTGCACTAGCCTCGAGGAACAACATTCCCTGATTCCTCGCCCATTCCTCCGCTTCATGCCTATCCACTTGTCTTTCATAATCCCCATCACCACAGTCCGGCAGATCAATTTTATTTCCCACCAGTAGTTTCACCACCCCTTCGCCATTATTAGGACTGTACAACTTAACCTCTTTCAGCCAGTGCTCCAAATTATCGAAGGAATCGCGGCGCGTTACGTCGTATACCATGACCACCCCCTGCGCTCCTCTGTAGTAAGACGAAGTTAGGGTGCGAAATCTTTCTTGACCAGCGGTGTCCCATACGGTAAGTTTGATTCGTTTGTTGTTAAGCTCGAGGTGTTTCACTTTGAAGTCGACACCGATGGTTGATTGGATGTGTTCATCGAATGCATCGTCTGTGAAGCGGATGAGCATGGACGACTGTTATATGACGCGCATCAAATGCGTGGTTGTAAATGAGAAATGGGAAATAGGGACAACCAGAGGGTCAGTCCTGCGTGAAATTATCGCGAAAAGTTTCCGCCCTAAACATATCATAAACCCGTAACCCACCACATAAAGAGAACTCACCTTTCCAACGGCAGCATCCCCGATCATGAGAAGCTTGAACAGATGATCATATGGAAACGATTGTGGTCCTTTATTTGTTGGCGACGACATGATGTGATGATTGTAGTGGGGCCGATAGAGGGCTGGGGGGGTGCTGACGGTGGCTCGAGAATGAAATGTTGTATCTAAGACTTAGCGTAAACTCTGGACACAAATAATTGTGTGCTACGCCTTGGTTGCCAATTACTGAGTAACAGTAACGAATTTTTGGGTTTCAAAATCCAGTAAA
>JALLPB010001148.1:0-10996 GCA_036939975.1 Cyclostephanos tholiformis | reverse complement strand
GGGGTTCGGAGAATACTGGCACTTCAAAACCCAGTGTCTGGAGGCCAGTTACTACTCCCCATGAAGAGTTGAAGTCACACTTCTTCATTACATCATTAAGCAGGCCAAATTAGGCCCTGATTTCAAACTATGCTGGATCATGCCTGGACATTGCCGATCCCAAGGAGGGACATTTATGATGTATGCATGCAGTGGTTATTGCTGCCGGTATTCTGTATCGACACATCAGGTGAAAATCAGGCGTGACAATTCGTCGACATGTCGTGATGGCATAGCTCATAAAAATAGTAACAAACACACTATATTTTAGTTTTAACTACTAATACCCACCGTATAGTATATTAGTAGATTGCTGTATGTTTTTTTTGGGAGTGGATGGTCAATCGATGCAGCTATCCGCACTGTGGGGGAATAGTCCCCCACTGCTCCTTTCCTGCCTCCTTTGTCACTGCTGCCACCACATATCATGCCTTAATGATGTTCCTCCTGGGCGGACATGGTGCAACAACTGAGTTGGCATGGAAGCTGCCAAGCGCCGATGCTGCCGATGATGCTCCTCCTCACCTCACCTGAGATAATCACCAATCCCCCAGGACAAACAGTTGGTGACAGATGATTTTATTTTTGGCAATGGGTTAGAGGAGATGGGGTACATGCATTTAGTGAATGCGCATTGCTACAATGCATCACAATACCCTCCACCATCAAAGTGATTATGACATAGGCATTCAATGAGTGCAGGCGGATGAGTTACTAGAGCTAGAGGAGATCGGGGTGCAAGATTTTGCGAATGCACATCAGTACAGCACATCCTCATACCACTCGCCATCAGATGACAGCCCATTCAATGACTTTTCAAATTTAATGAATGTGATTTTCTGTGACAAAATCAAAGAGTTTGTGTCCTGCAAGGCAATGGGGGATTGGTGGAATCAGGGTATTCATTAAAAGTCCCAGAGCATGTATTGCTTCTTGGTCAACTGCAATGCATTACAGAGCATTTGACCTTGTGTGAGGATGAAGCTGGTAGGCAAATATTTATGATATGCTTAGCAACATACCTAGATTTCACCCCATGGGTATGTCATAGGCCATGACATATTGGTGGGGAACATCGCTCGAAAAAAGCTCATTGCCTTTTGATCTTTGTTAATCTCTCCTTCAAGGAAGATGACAGCTGCAAGATCCATTGCATGATTGTGACCCACCATGAACTATATACCTTTAACGTTTAGGATAGCCAACACCTCAGCACAGATAGATATGGGTAAGAGTTTTTACTTGTTTGATTCCATCAAATCCAACCTTTCTTCCTTTGAAAATTTGAAGGATTCTCCTACGTTGCTGGAGCTGGTCATCTGGAAATCAAAAGTTATGGAACAATATGGCCAGAACAATAGCCTTCTCATCACCAAATGGAATTGGACTGATTCTATGGCAATGATTGCAACATTTTTTTAACTTGATGATGATGATGATGATGATGATGATGATGATGATGATGATGATGATAATGGTGGTGGTGGTGGTGGTGGTGGTGGTGGTGGTGGTGGTGGTGGTGGTGGGGATTTCTAAAATTATAATGATAGTGATGATGATAGCAATGAAAGCAAAGAGGTGATGATGACATAGATGATGAATATGATGATGGGGATGGGGGAAACAACAGTGATGATTAAGTTAATGGGGTTGAAACAATCCAATAGTTTACACTTCCAAAATTAAGGCACATGTTCGGAGTATGGCCAACTGTCTTGAATCTTTTTGCCCCATTTATGATAAGGCCAGCTTCCTCACTGCTGATAAATGCCACTGTGATGACTCAACAATTCTCCTCCTAGCCACCTTCACTCACCACTGCATATGATTCCTTTTTATTTGAACAAGTCAGTGAAAAAATTGTGCCCAAGCTTTAGGATGTGGGAATGTTGCACATGGCATTTTTGTTGTTGGTAGAATTAGGGGGTCTAGCCCCATATTATCCAATTTAACCCCCAAAAGTGTCCAGGCATGCTCAATTCACTCACCTGATGGTGAATCCAAATTTCAGTCACACTCATCAGTATCACTAGTGAGTGACTCATGACTGAATCATGACTGACTCATGACTGGCTGATGATTTACCTTGTGTGCCTAATTGTGCATATGTAGTATGCACACTAAGTGTACCAACCCCCACATAGTTGTGTCATCCTGTTAGAGTATATTTCATGTCATTCCTCTTGGCTTGACTACATTTATTCATGTTAACTTTTCTACTTATCACTGAATGCATCGTCACTTTTCTCACTTTCACTATCCAAAGTCAAAATATCATCCTTTACTTTGTCTTCATCTTCACTTTCATTGTCAATATCACTTTCAACATCAATTTCAATGTCCATTCTCCATGCACCTTCTTTATCATTCCTCCATTTACTTGGTACCAATTTTCGATCTGTAATAGTTGATGCATCATATCCATCAGCATCCTCCTGTGCATCCCATTTCACTCTGACAGTTGGATCATGTACACCTTGAACTACATCAACCTCACCTTGGCACCATAGTAATTCCTTAATCCCTTTTTTGATGTCAATGTCAAATGAAGATAGGACGTGAATCCTTTTTCCCTTTAAGATACTGAGTTCAGGCTGGTTGAATGGCTGCAACTGACCTTCTCCTTTCAATTCACGCTCCCAGTTTGTCCTTGCTGTTTTTTTCTTAAATTCAGTTACGTCAGCAAGGTATTTTGCATCCAAAGTTGCAGCATCACTTGTTTGCATTCTTAATATTGGCAAGTTTGTTCTTTTTGGTATTGATGTTCTTCTTTGATTATCCACCTCAAATGATTTGCCCACACTTTCACGGAGTACTTCTTACTACCATTCTTTGACCGTGCATGCCCCTTTACTCAAATCATTTTATTTTCTTTCAATGCTGTATACTTTGCTGTTTCAGATATTAGCTTCTTCAATTCATTTGTTACTACTCATACATCATTCTTCCAACAAGCAGGAGAGTAATAAACCCGATGATATTACAGTGCATCAATATATAATCTTCCTTTGCTTCTTCCAAGTTATGTTCCTTTATCAGTTCCTCCATGATCCATCTGGCCTTAGCCTGATGTTCAATATCATTAATATTGTGCTGTCTTGTTTCAGGAGCATCATTCATTGCAGATTGAAATATAACTTCTTGTATTGCATTATCAAATGGATGAAAAATATCCAGTGACTTCTTATTGTTTTTCTTGTTGAAAATTCTGCCCCAGAAATGCTAATATGGCCATACCGTTGGATGTAATACACCCTCTGCCTCACCATTTGTAGCATTGATTCCACCCATGGCCTATTTTTGTTCATTGGTGGAGTGATTGAATGAGTATTCCATTCCAGAGATTGACAGATACTTGAACATTGTCTTCCTCTCATCCAGAAATTTGGTTATTACTATAGCATTCAATGCAATTGGTGCTAGCACATACACACTGTTCATTGTCATTATGTATGTTTCCCTAGTTGGTGAGAAGAGATACTTGAGCAGTATAGCTAAATGCACAACTTTGCTGCCGTCTTTCCATGCAATTACTTTCAAATCCTTCTTTTTGAATATCAATTCCCAATATTCAGTAGATGGAGGCAACTCTTGGCAGTACTTTTTAAAGATATCCATCATGTAGACTTCATCAAGTATCAGCTGGGATATATTGTGAATCTCTATATTTTTTGTGTAATGTGTTGAAAACTCATCCCATGTCTACAGCACCCCAGTTGTACTCCGAGAATTCATGTGTTTGTCCAGTGATGAAACAAAATGGAATGCAAACTGAAAGATGCAAGATCAACAAGAGGCGACTAAGAGCAATCATTTCAGTCGAAGTAAGAATGATCAAGTTTTGTTGTTGGATGCCAGCACTGTTGCTATTGTAGATTTCCTTGGCTTGCAGAATGCATCATCCAAGAATTTGACATAGTAGGGTTAGTTCATGTAGATTGGAAGACATCCTTCAGTACAAAGATCCTGCCTTGATCCAGCAGCATCTTCAACAGGCAAGAGTAGGATGCCGGGGTAGTTTTTACAAATCCATTCCAGAAACAGCTGACCAGGTCCTTTTGGGCAGTTTGATTTGTCCACTGCATGGATGATGGGACCAATCAAAGCAGTGACCTGTAATTTTGGGTCAATCTCATCAAGACTGGTGCAAAGAATGGCATTTAGATGCTTTGATTGCTCCTTTGTCTCCATGGCAGTCTGGTTCATAGGCACCATCACCCCTATAAACAAGTATCCAAAAAACCTTTTGGACAGTGGGCAGTGTTTCATGTATCTGTCATGACCACACCACCGTCTCCCAGCTTCTTGGTATCAATGCCCTATGGTGTGAACTAGGCTGGTGGATAACTTTTCCCCTGAAATGAAGTAAAACAAGTGAAGACAAAGTGGCATGTAGTTCATGTCAGGAAGAGAAAATTATGAGCTTATTTTAATGCTTATAAATGAAGTGGGTTGCCTGGCCAAAGTTAGGGGGTGAGATGCAACCTGTAGGATTCTACAGGTGTTGGTACATTCTTATGATATGGTTTTGATGTTCCTCCTTGAGTATGTACATCTGAAGGAGAGCTTGAAGATCTCCATTCAACATTGTATGATGTTGTGGATCCATATCCAGCATTCAATGATGTGGTGGATCTCTATTCAACATCCGATGATGTTTAGACCTCTGATGTCAGATATGACCTTAGAGGTTCCACTTGGTGCTAAAAATCCGCTTGGCACCTTATGATGTACTTTAGGTAAGTACTGTACACACCTAATGTCTGGCCTTGGGTCAGGCATGCTTAAAGTGTAACAATGGTTACACAAGTTACAGTGAACTTTTGGGCTAATGTCATTACCTGAACATTGCATTGATTCTGTAATAAATTTTGGTTCTCCTTATTTTGATTTTTCTTATTTTGTGACAAATTTCTATGTCCTGGAAGAGAACAAATCCCATGGACTATGAATTGTGATACATGAAAACAGAGAAAATATTTAGTTTCTAATTCACTTTTTTCCTATTTCTTTTTTTGCAAACTCTGTAGTCCTATGCACATGGCAGATAAAAATCTAATAATAGGCAGGGCGATGATAAAAAACGATTATTTCAAATGGTCCAAATATTGTTTCTGAGCATTTTAAGTTGCTCTAATAGGTATTACAAAAATGTTCCAAAATTTTTGGTTGAATAAAATGACCAAACATATCCGTGCTAACAAAATGGCCCGTTTTACTTGCAATTTGAGTTGTATGTGTGTAAGCCGAAAACATCCTTATGGATCACTTTCAAGTGTTTCTAATTGCTTGTACTATATATGTTTGAGAGAAGGGGGAAAAGTTTTGGGACCAGAATCTGACACCAAGTGGCTCGTCAGGGCTATTACAGGGGTGGTGGACACCGCTAACAACATTCCCCATATATCTTGTGATTTACTGTCTTGTAATTTTGAAACAGTTTTAATGATGGATGTTAAAAGAAGGGGAATCATTCTCATGCATGAGTGATGATTGAAAGATGCCCCCAAAGTATCGACTATGCTTTTGCATTGAAGTGAGTGCTTCAGGCCAATACAGTATACCTATCACAAGCTAGCAAAATCACCCCCCCAGGTGTTGGTGTATATTGGTGCAATACTGAAACTACAAACTGGCAAGACATAAAAAGCATGGGGATAGCCCCCATGCACTTGAGGAAGATGCTCCTAAGGTTTCGGGGCATGTTTCTTTGTCCGTGTGGGCCATTGGAGCTATGAAAGCAGCGGACACCATGGTCAGGGGGTGCTGTACAAATAGCAGGATATAGATTAAAGGTAGGAATTTAGTATGATCTATGGGGGGGCAACAAGGCTGAATTATTTATATCAATTACTCATCAAAGGCAATGGCACTGACAATGGCCTCTTTGCACCATTACCATCCTCCTTCTTCTCCCTCTTGTTCAGCTGGCTGTTGTGTTTTCTATCACCCCACACATTTTGCCTGTTGTCTCATTGCATCCTAAATGCCATGAAAGCCTGCATGACATCACACCATCATCACAATATCCCTCATCCCCCCACCAGGAAGTATTGATGTGCTCTTTATCTTTGCCCCCCACCCATTCTGCCTCAATATCCCTCTTGACAATGCCATCATTGTATAGTCATTGTCATTGTCATCATCATCATCATCATCTTGACCTTTCACACTCCCCCCCAGCCCTTCACAATTTACCTTGATTGTTGTATTATTGTCCTATGCTGCTGCCATTGACTGCCCCCATCTGTAGGTGTGCTTTTGGTGGATTATTTTCCTGGCAGACACCTAAAGTAACTAATAGTAGAATACTATTTGCAACCATGTAACATTTTATTTTTATTATTTTTGTACTTGGCAGCATAAAAACCTCTTTCTTCTAAGATACCATACCAATACTTTGCGTGGGAATTGATTTGAGGGGAAAAAACTCATCAAACATCCCAAACCTCCATCACCATGGTGGAACCGTTTTCCGCATCCAGTAGCATGGCCATTGTGAGTGGGCCAATATCCTCATGGGACCATCTTTGCAATAGGTTGGCCAACGGCCATGACTAAGGTTTTTTAGTTTTCTTAATTGGCAGAGAAAAATTAATTACTGAACTCATTGGTTTTATTTCATATTTTGACCCCCTCCAGCTCAATTGCTGCCAAAATGGTGAGATTGCACCACCCCCTTTGCTACCCCTTGATCAGATCTTTTCTCGTTTATCCCCTCAGTTGCACCCACATGTTTTTTGTTTGGTTGTGATGTATTTTTGTTGATTTGCAGCCATCTAAGGCCATTAATTTTTTCAAGCTCAGTTTGCCACCCCAAACAATGGTACGGCTTGCCCCCACATACGTTCTGCCCAGGTCTCTCACCCTCCCTAATAGCCCCCCCCCCCCCCATCACTAATGCCTAATTTTGGTTTGTTGTTGTGCCCCCCCATCAAAAGATGGCCATCAAAGGCCAAGAACCCATCCCTCTCACTATTTTTTATGAGTCACATTTCAAAGCCCCAAGCAAGGGAACTAGCCATATGGGCACCTGAAATAACCCATGGGGAGATGTGACGCCAAGATTTGGGAGCAACAAAGGCATATCCATAGAGAGAGATGGCTAAGTTGCTGGAAGTGTGTGTTTGTGGTTGTGTGTGGTGGTTGTAGCGGGCTATTTTTGATGTTTTGCTACCAAACTGGTAGGAAGTCTAAATTGGCCAAAGTAAAATGGCTCAATTTTATGCAATCGTATCACAAAATTAAATGGATCTGCCAATACATTATAATTCATAGCTTTGGCAGATGATTTGCAATATTGGCCAGTTCCTTGTTTTGACCTATTTCTGTGTGTGCAAAGATTGTGCTTGATTTTAGCTAGCTTTTTCTTTTTTTGAAAAATGTAACTTTAATGTAGAAAAAGGGTCTTCCAGGAAAATAATCAATCTTCCAAGCTGTCATCATCATAGTCACTGTTATCATCCTCAGAGTCATCACCATCATACTCATTAACGATTGTTCACACGCCCCCCCCTGCCCTTACCCTTATGCTCCCAATTTGGTTGTTGAATCAACATCCCATCCCTGTCTCCCCCCTGCCACTCCATTGCCCATCACATCCTCTTTTGAAGGGGGGGCGTCGAAAGCGCAATTATTTTGTCATCATCATGCTCCCCCCCTCCTCTTCACCGGTCATCTTCTCCCTCTTTCCCCTGCATCCCTTGCCCCTAAAGCACCACCACATTTCTCAAAGTTTTTGGTTGATTGTTGTTTATAGGTGGCTGCAACATTTCCTTTTCAGAAACAGCAGCAATGTCAATGTGATTGTCATCATTTTTTTGACAGAGAAAGGGGGCTGATTAACCTTGAAGATGGAAGTGCACACAATAATTTGTCTGTCAGTTGCAAAAATAGGCATGCAGTGCAACCCCATCATCTGTGTAACAACAGAGGCTCCATGTGCATGTTCGGATGGTTGTTGGGGGAAGGGGCATGCAAGGAGAGGGGGGTATTCAGGATGGGAGGATGGGGCCTGGGGAGAAAATGGGTGCAAAGGGTAAAATTTGCATGATGCAGTCATATGGGCAAGTTTTGCCCCCATGCAATTGCATTACCAAAACTGCCACAGGGGAATACGTAGGCCACCAATTCTTATGCAATTGGAGGTGAGGGGGGGGGTAATCAGCAAAATTGGCAGGGGAGCAAAAGTCCATTGCCCAAAATTGATTTCTATTTTTTGAGTTTCTTTTTTTCCAAACACAACACACAACTAACTTTTAGCTTTACTAACAAAAGTTGTGATTTTCATAACACAAAATGGACTTTCTACTCACATCATCGATGCAACAAGCGCTGTGCAAATGTGAAATGCCACAATTGTAGCTTAAGACCTCAGCTAAATTTTGATGTCTTCAGCTGGCTTTGAGGACAAAAATTTGAGAAGTTATAACACATTTACGAAGCCCTAAAAAAAGTGGATGCAGATCTGCATTCATAGCGGTTAAGCTGTGAAAGTGGTTAAGAATCAGTTTTTTTGTTGCCAAAAAATTTAAAACTGGTTTAGTATATAAAATACAAATAATATCAGATTTTTGCCTCTATAATACAGCTGCGAAAATATGTTATATCATTAACAAATGCTTTTTCTGTTTGATACAATGAATCCCTTCTTGTACTTAAAAAAATGTAATAGATAAATATGTATTGTAAGATAACAATTAAAGTGGTTAAGAAACTCTTTTTTCTTTACTAAAAAAAAAATATTAATATCAAATAGAATAAAAGATTAAAGTGTCGGTGTCGGTGTTGGTGTCGGTGTTGGTGTCGGTGTTGGCGTCGGTGTTGGTGTCGGTGTTGGTGTCGGTGTCGGTGTCGGTGTTGGTGTTGGTGTCGGCGTGTACCATTAATGGAGGGATGAAGAGATCCCACCATTCCCACCATTCCCACCATTTCCACCATTTCCACTGTTTCCACCATTCCCACCATTCCCACCATTCCCACCGATCCCTATCTTTTTTGTGGTGGTTTGTGTAGGAGTCACGTCAAAGGCGTGACTCCGTAGCCTGCATATGGTATTACATAGTATTACAAAAAACATTATTTAACAAACGACACTTGACTGATTCCCTTGCTGCAGGCCCCATAGGCTTGTTCTCACAATTTATAATTAAATCTAAATGGTTTCATGCCATCTATTATTTCTCTGAATTTCTGATTCATACTGAGAGTCTCACCATCTAAAATCAAATTGGTCATCTAGATTCATTTTACCAGATTAACTCAAATAAAGATTTGATAATAGATGATTATTAATACAATCATCTAATATTGAATCTGTAAATAACCTCTATTGCAGATTCAGTATTCCATCCTTGACCATCTAAAATTAAATATATAGTCAAGGATGCCCATCTACCATTTTTTACATGGCACTAGCCTCCCACACAATAACAAAATCATGAGAAAGGAGTATTTAGTGCAGCTGAGCAATCTCAGTCTGATATGTATTCCTGCATCAATAACAACTCGGCTGGAGAGTTATTTACTCAGAATCTGAGTTATTTACAACCATTTCCCTCATAGCATCCTGTAGAAGTTAGAACCCCCTTGGGCCAATATCACTAATTAATTTGACCATTATTGCCACTGCTGGCAAAAACAGTTCTTGTAGAAAGTGCTTTATCTTACTCCGTCATGTCTTGTAACTAGAAATACACTGCCCAAGCGAGTGCATATGCTTAGTAATGGTGGGAGTGAAGGGTGTTTATGGCCCTCAAAATGGCCAATTATTGCTGCAACAATGCATCTTTGCATCGGAGCAATAATTGGCTGTTTTGAGGGCCACAACGAGTGATTTATCCATCTCAGGTGCATAGAATCACTATGATCATCCTTTGAGCAAGCAATTTCACTTTATGCTAGGAGTTAGGGCAAGGGACGAGTCATTTCCATCTCCAGCAAATAGAATCACTGCAGGATCATCCTTTGCGCAAGCGAAAATGCATTATGCCGGGAGTTAGGGCATGTGTGGCCCTAAAAATGGCAAATTATTGCTCTGATGAGATGATGCATCATTGCAGCAATAATTGACCATTTTGAGGGCCATAAACGCCCTCACTCCCAGCATTAAGCATATTCTTTTGCTCAGGTGGTGCATCTCTAGAGTGATTAGATGCAATGCACTAGTAGGATAATATATCACTTTCTACCAGGACTATTTCTGCTGGCAGATGGTCGAATTAATTAATGATACTAGTTATCCCCCGGTGCCTGAGGCACCAGAGCCGCCCCCTCCTTCCTTCACCTCCCCCCTATTAAAAGTCTAAAATAAAGAAATTGGCTTATCAGGCTGTGAACACCTCCTTGTACACCATGACCCGGTGCCTGAGTATCGATTACTCTAGATTTTAACAAAGGAATATAAAATTCTTTATTTCACGTATTTGGAAATACTTAGGTCTTAGGAAATTCTTTACTTATTCCTCTGCTAGTAGAATGTTAGAGTTAGATACAGCAATGTCAAATGCACACAAATCTCCTCTTTTGCATGGCAGTTTCTGTTTTTGCAAAATCATCACATCGATGATGTACAAACAGGTTTTGCCGCACCTTTTTTTGCTAGAGAGGTAAAAATTGTGAGTTTTGCGCGCGTACTGTACGATATATTCTGCCGAGTTTTTTTTGTTTTTAATTTTTGGTTTCATACTTTTCCTATGTAGAATAGAGATACGTATGTAGAAATCAATGTAGGAATCAAAGTCGCAGACAGACACACAGACAGACAGACACACAGACACACAGACACACAGACACACAGACAGAGCCTTGCTTTTATATATAAGACTAGTTATCCCCCGGTGCCTGAGGCACCGGAGCCGCCCCCTCCTCCCTTCACCTCCCCCCTATTAAAAGTCTAAAATAGAGAAATTGGCTCATCAGGCTGTGAACACCTCCTTGTACACCACGACCCGGTGCC
>JALLPB010001147.1:0-11004 GCA_036939975.1 Cyclostephanos tholiformis | reverse complement strand
CACCCGCCTAGGTCACTATCAATTGATAACCTAACAAGGTAACCAACTACCAAGCCAACCACAAATCACTGCCCAAAATCAGCCAATCTAGTTAGCTTTGTGCGGACGAATGCTAGATATGTTGATTCAAGGAACCATTGTGAAGCGTGCCAGTTGCCCCTAAAAATTTTTAATCATCACCATGTCTGAGCCCAAAACGCTAGCTTTGAGGTACTTATCCTCCTCAACGCCATACCATAAGTTCCTAGAAGGCCCATCCAAGAGCTTTTTCAAGTCATTTTTCCTTGGGACCAAGCTAGGACAGGCCCTACAAGTCATGAGTAAGAGAAACACAGTCCCCAAAGGCCTCAAAAACGGAAAAAGTGTCCTCCCATTCCCTATGTGCCCATAATAGATAAGGTCCAAGAAGCCATCGTGAAGGGGAAAGAATATTCCTACAAGATTAAGCTCACCAACAAGACTAAATTTAGTGTACCCATCTGGGACACTGGGACCCAAGAAGCCTTTCTGATTCACGTGCAGCAAGCCAAAAGTGCATGTAAGAGGAAGGGGCAGTTCCAGGACTACAATGATGCCCTTGAGGCAGAATTGAATGCCGTGGAGCAAGTCAAGGGTTTCTAAAAGGCCATCGCAAACACAATAGGACCTAAGTCTAAGAAAATTGCCAAAGATCTGTCACAGCTAATTTCAAAGTTATGGCATATTTGAAACTAGCTCCCGCTAAAATATTGAGTTTATGTACATTCAAATATACTTATGTGTATTTGAATATACATGGCCATTTTGTACCTGGATATTGAATATAGGACCCATGAACCAGCAGATCCATAAATTTGAAATTAAGGTTGTTGCTGCGAACGTGTAGCTTTGAATATATGGCCCGTAAATTCAAAATTACGGGTTCGCTGCAACCCACAAAATCAAATTTAGCAATAAAACTGTTAGAGTGCGTCCACAACGCCAATTGACTTAATTAATGGCTCAATGGCATTGTCATTCCCAGTCATCGTGGTCATCATTGTTGTCATGGTCACCATTGTCATCATTGTCATTGTGACAACAATGACCCACAACCATGACAATGACTTGTGATAGTGGTCATCCAAGGTAGTTGAGCATTGTCATTCTTGTTGTCAAGACTGTGACGATTTCATTTCCACATTCCCACCAGGATTATTGCAATGACCAACGCTGCTTGAGGGGGATGTGACATGACCTTGATGACCCCCCAACCCTGCGCATTCACGATGGTGTTAGTGTTATGGGTGTGACAAGGGAGGTGGAGGGGGCAAAAGGGGGAAAGAGAACGGCAGCACGCTGGGAGGAAAGGGGAGAAGAAGACCTTGTCATGGTTGGGGTTGTCTGCATGACAGTCGTGTCAGTCGTCCTTGAGAGCGATGCATCTGCAGTTGGATCCGTGATGGTGGGGATCTGTTGCATACAATATTGTCCTCAATGGTGATGTTGTGACCCACAACAATGGGGGGGGGGGTAAAGGGGGGGAGGCATCATTGTCGGGTGTGCCATTGCAATGATGACAACAATGACGATGAGTCTGTAGGAAAGGTTGGATGGTATTACGTTGGACTGAAATGACAAGCACAATGAGCGCAATGAGACTTATCACAAGAATGCCATGACATACTTTGGCAATTGACATGGCAGGATTTGATGTCATCATCATTGTACCATGCATTGCCAATGACAAAGGGGGAGGGGATTGAAATGAATGGGATGGGGATGATGATGGAGGGGATGGGAGCAAAAATTATTAGGATGGAAGAGACAAAGGGAGAGGGGAATGAGATGATGAGGAGGAGGGGGATACATCCCACGATGCCATCGACATGACAATGAATCGTCATTCATTCCTCATTGTTGTCTCCTTCTTGTGTGTAGCTCATATTGGACTAGAATGTAATTGATAATAAAAAATAAGCTTAGAAGGTCATCCTGCATTGTCCTCTCGTGTCCTCTATGTTGTTGTTATCTGAGTGGTCCTCATCCTCTTTTTTCATCATCATCATCATCATCTTTGTCATTGTTGCTCTCATTGTTGTGTTATTGTTGTCATTGTCATCATTGTTATTATCATTGTCGCCTTTGTTGGTTGATTGCTGCTTTTTATATAGAGGAAGCTGTAATCATCATTGTCATCATTGTCATTGTCCACATCCTTGTTGTTGTCATCAATGTCATCATTGTCATCACTGTTCACATCCTTGTCATTGTTGTATCGATGTTCTGTTTGTCTTTGTTGATGTTATTGTCCTCATTGTCATCATCATCATCAGCATCATTTTTGTTGCCACCATCATTGTGTTATACTACTGCCATGGCATGACGACCCACATCCTTGTTGTCATTGTCATCCTCATTGCTGTCATCATTGTTGTCCTCCCTTGTCCTCGTTGTCCTCGTTGTCCTCATTGTCCTTGTTATAGTCTTAGTCATGCCCTACTACCTCCAGGGTGCAATGACTCTCCCAATCCCCCCTTCGCCCAACAACCCCAATGATTGTTCTCAACCTAGTCGCTGGCATCCTAGTCATTGTCAGCCAAAAATAAAATGAGGCTGAGGGAATCCTGTAACATTTTTACATTGTATTACATGTAACTACTTAACATTAATGTTACTGACAGGGTGTTACTAGTAGTAAGAAGTATGTTAGGAGTAAACTATGAAACTAAACTAAAGCTGAAGGCTTTGGTCATACTCATTCTTCTCATTGTTGTAGTCATCCTCCTCTCCACCAGGCTCAGTCTCCTTGCTGATGATGCCTCAGCATGGGAAACAAACAATAGTGACATTGCTCACCACCGCTCAACTCCTGATGCTCTTGCAACAATGAGGAGGGAAGAAGAGAATAGCTGTTGCTGCTGATGTGACTCTCTTGTTTTGATATGAAGCCATAGAGGTCAATGACCCTGCTGTGGGTCGGGGCGGCATTCGAAAGGTACTCCACTGCCAGTTGCACCCGGCAGTGTTCCAGGGTGCAGTACTGCTGGTGCCCTTAAATCTTGAACCCTATGAAACCAAGGGGGTCCCCTTGCATTTTTCTTGGAGGCAGATCACTTGGGGAACCCCCAGTACTGTCCTCCTAGTGTCAGGGGACCCCATGTTGTTGAACTGCATTGTCATAGCCAATGATGCAGGAGGACAACACGGAGAACTTGGTGGCCATCACACCCTCAAATCACCTCTTGTCAACAAAGCACACCTCACTTATTCCTCATGAGAACAAGATTGTCATTCCATCCCCAGTAAGGGCAAAGCAGTAGGTGCCAGGGGGTGGGGTGCCATTCGCATGCACCTCCAGCGTAATCTACTACCCCTTCATTGCTATTAAGCAATGACAGCCGCATCATGCTAATCAAGGTGATACAGCACAATTTTTTTGTGGGTGGGGGGATTGCAGCCTTGGTGTTAGTGGCGACAAGAGCAGGTTTCCTTGTGCCGTCAGGCTTCTTGGAGGACATGAGGGCAGCTTGGTGGTCATCTCAGGGATGCCTTGGGGGACATCTTCATGATTGTCTTAGGGGTTGTTTCCTGGTCATCTTGAGGGGCAGAGGCATTGTCATGGTCTTTGTTGTTGTCATCATGGTCTTCATCATGGTCTTCATCATGATCTTCATGGTCTTCATTGATGTCCTCGTCACCTGTTGTTGACGAGCAGGGGGGGAGCTGCAGGGTTGAGTGTACATTAGAAAACAATTCGAAAGCAACAATCAAACAGATGCAATGACTAACCTTTGTCTTCTCCTCTCTTCCTTGTGCCACTGCATTCCGTCTCGATGGCAAGAGAAGCAGCAACGTCACAAAAGTTGTGATGGAAGCTCTTTTTTCTTGGTGAATTAGCCTGGAGAGAGCAGCTTCATTGGCTTTGCCCCATCTCTTTGTTGGCAAATTGGGCATTGCCTGGGGTCAGCAGCAGGATTGTGAGAGAATATTTTTTGGTTATCTCTTATGTCTCACTCAACATTAGCGCAGTGACTACCAATTTGAAATCTTCCACACCACTGTGCAATGGACAAATGAGACAGCAGAGATTACAAATCAGTCATGTGAGACATCTGAGATGACATCGCTTTAACACAAGACAACACAGTCAATAAAACAGCAGATATGAGACGGTGGAGATTACCAAAAGATAAGTGAGACCGTAGTGATTAGTGAGACACTGAAGATTGCAAACTCCAAAATGCACCATTTCAGCGATAATATACTTTCTCATGAGACAAAGGAGATACCCACAGAAAAAATGAGACACACGGGATAATTTTTTTTGGTGAGACTGTAGGAATTACAATGCCCCCATTCCAGTACATTATCCAGTTTTTCCCAAAAATATATCTCAACCCCCCCTTATCCACCCTTGTCCTCATTCTTCCATGGCAACCGATGCCAATACCACCAACCCCAACCCCACCAGGGCTGTCAAGGATGAGACCACCTCCCCCTTGGCCCCAACGAGGCAATCCCCAACTTCTGTGGGGTTGCCCAGGGCCTGATGAATCGCCCATCTTGTCACAATGGGTGCTGGTCATCGATGGAGGCACAGCTCTTCTGCGAGTACTTCTGAACAAGCATTAGGGTCATGGAAAACGGTCAATAACAACCCCACATGTAACATCTCTGGATAGACTGGATAGGGTGACCATCAGACAGGTGGACCGGATGGGTCATCACTCAAAATCCTTGCATGGAGGAGGATCATCTTCATTTTTGTCATTGTCATAATCATTGGCATCGTCGTTGGCATCATCATCATTGTCATCATCATCATCGCTGTTGTCATCATCATCATCGATGGCCGGTTGTGTTGGTAGTGATGTCTCATCATCTGTTGTTGTTTGTCCGGCCATTGGATTGCCTTTGACGTGCAACACTTGGCTGATCCACATGATGCAACATGGCAGAGAAAGCCCCACAATATCATCACCCACGATAATGAGGACCAAAATGACAAGGACGCTTCTGCTGTACTGGTTGCAGGATCATAATGTCATCGTATTGAGATTGGCATTTCACTCGTCAAAATATCTGATGAGGGGGATTTACATTTGAGTTACTGGTGCCTTGAGTTCAGTCATTCATTGCTCGGCTGTCAGCGGTGGCAAGTGGGATGATGAGGATGATGATTATGACAACAACGATGAATATGGTGGTGGGGGGGATTGTCCTATGGCACCGTTGAGGTCATGCACTCCCACGCAGCAAAGGGGGGGCGCAGGTGCGGCAATGAGATGATACTACAATTGGGGAGGCTGCCTCGTCCGGTGCACTTAACAAGAACGAGGATGAGATCGATGACAAGATCGAGGAATGTGATCATCATACTGGAGGGGGTGGAGGGGGGAGATGGGGATGGGGCAGGAGTTGAGGTGGGAGGAGCATCGACAATCAACAGGGTAGTCACACTAGTTCTGCCTAAGGTGGTGCCAATGGCGGGGATGATGATATGGTGGGACTCACCCAGCTTGCCATCAAGCAGGGTGAGTCACTTTTTATCTTTAGCCTAGAATACAAGGATTAGAGTGTTATTATGAATTCTTAGTTCATATTTGATCAAACATGGTGCATATTATTTTAATGCCTATTAAACCATAATGATATATAGGCAGATATTTTTATATACCGTCACTATACCCTAACCCTAATCCATTGACAACACGAATAATAATTGCATTTCTTCCCCGAAAATACCTCACTTTAGCGATTTTGTAGTAATTCCTATGAAGAAAAAAAACTATCGCTGAGTGAGGCATAAAAATGCAATAATTATTTGGGTTGTCAATCAACTCGCGTTCAGTATGGTGATGGTATTTGAGGATTTTTTCCTAAAAATATAATAAATCTGTTCACAGTTGTTGTGAAGAAACACGTTTTGATGTGAAAAAATCAATCCCCCTTCTCATTTCGTCTTTATGAGAAACCAAGAATAAATTATTTTATAAATCTGTTGAAAGGTGTCTCGAAGAAACTCTTCGGGTAAACTTTATGTATCACTTCTCATTTCCGGAGTTTTTTCAAGAATTCGTACAGTCATACACTTAAGGTTTTGAGATTGCAGAGATTGCAGAGATCGCAGCGTTTGTCAAAGCGATGGATGACAAGGAGATGGACGAAGGCAATGGGGGGGACGTAACAATCAGCAGAGGTGACGGCTGCAGCGATGGGTGATGGCAAGGTGCATTGGCAACAGCAGGGGCAGCAGGGGGGAGAAGATCAACAATCGGCGGGTGAGCATGATTGGCATTGCATTATTTAATACCTCCTCCGGCGGTGTCCGGGATGGTCGAATTTTATTTTTTTCTATTAATAAAAACCTCCCGCCCCACCTAAATCGTTCTATTGCTCATATCATCGAGTGATTTGAACAAAACCGTGACACCCTACTTTAGTCAATAGTGCAAGGCGGCTGCCAATGCCCAGGGGTTGGTTGTCTAACAAAGGTGGGGGGTTGACCTAATGGTTCACAGCATGGTGGTCCTACCACCCAACCTATGGTAAAACCTGCCCCCCCCACACAAGCCCATCACAACCCCCTCCAATTCTCGACTCGCCTAGCATATTAGAAAAAACAGCGTCCCCCGTAGCTGGCAAAAAGTGTTGATCATCTGTTGATGTCAGAGGGCTGTCATCCAGGCAAACTAAAGCAGTAGAACAAATTTGGTTTCGGATGGTATTCCAAGCACCTACCCTACCACTCAAAAATCCCCTTCCACACAACCCCCACACAACCACCTCTGATTCTCGCCTTGCCGGCGGATTTAAACAAAGCTGCATCACCCATCAATTGCCCATGGTGTGGCGCGTCCGCCAGTGCCAAGGGGATGGTTGTCCGATTGCCTTGAGGGGTCGAATGCAGGCTTGACATCCTGGCGGTCCTACACCCACCCCTAAAAATACCCCCAATTACCCCCTTGTCAGCCGATTCGGGTACAGCAGGAGGCCGCCATACAATGAGGAGGGGTCGATCAGAGGTGGGATTGGCCAATGGCTTGTTTTTTTTTCATTGCCCCCCCACCCAAAGCATGATGGTGCTTGCCTTGCCCAAGGATTCAAACAAAGACACACCACCCATCGCATGCCTATGGTGTGGTGTGGCTACCGGTGCAGGGGGATGACCATCCGACCATGGCAAGGGGTCAAACAAAGGGCCATCATGGTGCTGGTTGATTCCGGTCCAAAAATACAAAAAACTACCAGCCTTCTGAGCCATTATTCCTCCGTAGAGCCCGGTACAAAATGCCTCATATTGCAAAGATCGCAGAGATTGCAGAGATTGTAGAGATCATAGAGATCACAGCAATCACAGCAATGTTGCAGAGGTTGCAGCGATGTCACAAGATTGCAGAGCACATAGATATTGCAAACCTTAGGTCTAAGACTGTCCAAATTCTTGAAAATACACCGCGAACAAGAAGTGAGACAGCAAGTTTACCCGAAGAGTTTCCTCATGACACCTTTCAACAGATTCATTAAATAAATATTTTTTAGTTTCTCAAAAAAAGAAACGGGAAAGGAGATTGAATTTTTCATATCAAAATATGTTTCTTCACAACAACTGTGTCTCATAAAGAAGAAATGAGACATGGGACTCCTTTTACACAGCACAACCTCTTTCTTCCGGAGTGCCAGATGATTTTGGATTCCCCCCCCCCCGGCCGGGCAAAGGGGTCCAAAATTTTTCTTGGCACCAAAAAATGTGATGGATTATACTTGGGAACCAATAACAAAATAAAACCCCTTTCTCAGTCATCTGCAACACCAAACAAACCCTCCTTCCTTGACCCCCTTCAACTCATTTCCACTCATCTGAATAGTGAAAAGGTATGTTCCTGGCTCCACCTTTTGGCTGTTGCATTGATGTTGTGCCCTCCTCCAGATATGGGGGAGGAGGTTATGACATGGTCATGCCTTTATTCTCCTGAAAAGGAGGAGAGTATTATAGCACTGCACACCACACCCTCCTCCAGAGGGGAGAATATCATAGTGCCGTACCCTCCTCCAGAAATGGGGGAGGAGGTTATGACAGGCCCATGCCCTTGTCCTCCTGAAAAGGGGGAGGAGAGTATGAAGTATGATAGCGCCGTGCCATGCCCTCCTCCAGAAATCATGAGGGAGGACAATATCATAGTGCCACTTCCTCCTCCAGAAATGGGGGAGGAGCTTTTGACAGGGCCACATCCTCCTCGTAAAAGGAGGAGTGTATGATAGCACCATGCCCTCCTCCAGAAATGGGGGAGGGGGGGAATATCTTAGTGCCGTGCCCTCCTCCAGAAATGGGGGAGGAGGAGGAGGTTATGACAGCAATGCTCCTCCTGGCTCCTGGATCAACTCATCCATAAAGTGCAGAAGACAAATATCAATACTGTTGCTATCATTAGTGGCCAGTTGAAGACATGTTGGTCTAAGGATGGACTGACAGGTTATCAGTCAACTTTGAAGAGTATGCTGCATATGTGAGGGATAATAGTCCAAATGATACACAGAGTCATGGTGGGGTGCATGTTTCTCTGGACAAATCTACAGCTAGTTAGTTCATTGTGGGACAAAGTTCAGGTTGTGATTGAATATTTAAATGCTATAGCTACATGCTTCCTTAACTTATTAGGTCTTGAGCAGGGAAATGAATTATCACCATTTGTTACCAGCTGTGCCATGCCATCAGATTTGAAGGACCAACTTTCACACTTCTTCAAGCCTCCAAAACTGGTTGATATAGGACATGGAGCATCATTGATGATAGGAAGCACATCCACCATTGATGGTACTAAAAACACACATGATGAATCGGATAACAACAATGATGAAGTAAATAATAATGGTGAGGATGAAGATACTAACGATGCCATGGATACCTCCACTGCGCTGTCACCAGAAATGATTGCCATGCATGTATAGTTTATCAAATGAATGTAACAGTGCGTTTGCACAGATCACGTGAACAACAATGATAATGACAGCATCTGGGATGACATAAAGCATGAATGTGCGGTAAGCCCAAATAAGAGTGACTGTGCAACTCACGAAAATGGAATCAATTCATCAAATTGCATTGAGCAATTTATGGAGTAAAGAATTGCAACAATGTGGATGTGGTTAGTGGTTTGTCTCTAAATTCATTCAATTTCTTGAGTTAGGATAATTGTCATCTGGACCTATTCACAGTCAAAGCAAATAAATGTCATGCAATCAACAGTGGTTCAACAAGGCAAATGGGGGGGGGGGGTGATGCAGCAGTGGAGGGGAATGTTGAAACAGCAAGTCCTAGTGGTGAGCCTGAACAAAAGTTTGTTACTCGGAACAGCCTCATTCAGTTACAGTGCGTACATGTGCCAAAAAACAATGCCAAAACTACAGTTGAGCACTATCGAGTTCTTTCCTTCTTCACCAAAACCTACAACAATTGGTACATGGCAATAGAGGATGACAAGTTTGCTTACAAACCCAATGACCTGAAATAGATGGCAGGCATACATTTCTTAGCACAGTTAATGGAGAATAAAGGAGCATTTTTGAAAGAAGTATAACTGACTAAGGAAGGCCAATTGGAGCCAACTCATGTATATTGCATCAAGTCTCTCAATGATATTGTAAGTCTGTTGATGAGTAGTGAAGGTACGGTTGTTGTGTTGGATTTGGATGGCTGTTAGCAAAGATAAATAATGAGTAAATAAGTATGAGAATATTTTGAGAGCTGGGCACCTTCTAGTTACATGGGCTTTGCGTGATGTTAGAGCCTGGTATGCCTAAAATATCCTTCCAAATTCCTACGTAGGCATACAGGGGTCTGCCTGCCAGGACATATGCTACAGTGGGAATCATTTTTTTTGCCATGTTGCAGATCTGCCACACTGTCCTGAGTCAGTAGTAACTCAATATGTATGATCTGCCACACTGTCCCTAGTCCTCAGTGACTCAAACTGTTGCAGATCTGCCACACCTCGACAGTTGAAGAGCAGCCATCCAAACAAAAACAAAAAATAACGGATGCTCATCGAGCAGGAGTGGTCGCCATGACAATATGTTGTCCTTGGTCGGACAAGTCACTCGTCATCATCTAGGGTGGCATCATCAACTCAAGGGGGGGGGGGCATTGGATGATGTCACTTATTGTCTTCATCTAGGTGTTGGTGGAAGTACCGGACAGCTGGCGACCAATGATGTGGCGATTCCCACTGAGGTGGCCACGCATGCGCCACTCCGCATAATCAACGGAAACAAATGGAGCCCAGAAGTATATTGCGCACTCCGCCTCCTCGGGCACTCACTAGATGTAGCTTGGGAGAGGGTGATCATTCGCTCCTCTCACTTTTAATAATTAATCTTTGTTTGCTAAGTTCCATACAAGCACTTCGATTAATTCCCACATCCTGAGGAAAGACACGGCTCTAGCAGTTGCATCAACATTAATTATTAAAAGTGCCTAGTTGCCAGACACAACGAACGGAGGACGATCGTCATGTCAGAAGGACAAGAAGAGAAGCCAAAGGTAGAGGGGGAAAAGCCCCGAAGGCCGTTCCGCCCCCAGAAGAAAGAGTTTGAGATGAAGGTGACGGGCCTCAAAGTCCACACATTCAACATTGGGCATGCAAAGTACGCAGCCAAGTATCAGAGTTCTTTGGACAAAATCATACTCTACTTGCAAGAGAAGTATGAACAAGGAGCTGTCATTGAAGAGGCGATGCAGAAGTTGGAGCTTCCCGACATTCAGCTCCCAAGGTACCCCGAGCCAGACATGTTGTGTCCTAAGCCAAAAGCTAGAAGACAAGTAGATATGAAGAAAGGAGAATACATGTGTGTGTTGGATAATTTTGAAAAATTATGAAATTGATATTCTCTCGTGGGTAGGTGGTCCTTGGAAGGCTCTCGTGACTGGCTCTTCTTGATATGGCCGCTCCCCTACTGTAGCTTGAATACTGTTCCCCCGGAGAAAGAGAGTTTTGAATTCAAAGTGTCCTAAGCCAAAAGCTAGAAGACGCGTAGATACGAAGA
>JALLPB010001146.1:0-11006 GCA_036939975.1 Cyclostephanos tholiformis | reverse complement strand
AGTACCAATGAGCTTTACGTAACACTTTGTGTTATGGGCCTAGGCTAGTATATAAAAAAAAAAAATCGAACACGAGTCCACGACGCCCCTCATCATGACGACGACGGCGCCGGCCGGTAGGCCTACGCTGGATCCGACGTCGCATCCGTCCGTGACGGACTTTTACCACGAGGAGCGAATTTTTGCGATGCAGCTTTACGTCAACGAGGAACGTGCGATGGACGATTTGGAACAGGAACTCTACGTGGGGTGCGTGCGTGGCGCGCACCGAGGACCTTGCCTCGTTTCATTATAATAATATTACGTCTTGTCCTGCATGCCGCCCTCGTTTAGCCGTTTCGATTACATGCGCGTCACAAGAAAAATATTAATCTTTCCCCTCTCTCGATCCCCCACCTCCACATCACACGCCTCTCATGTGGCGAAATATTCATAATCATAATCAGAATAATTGAAGACTCCACCGGATCTATTGGGAATAACCTGACGTCGCCGTTTATATCGACAGCATGCAATATACTCGATCAGCAACTCGGCAGGGGCAACGCCGAAGATGATTTGATACTCCAGGTCACGTACGTCATGAATTACAGCACCCATTACGGATACGACGACATATACGAATATCCCGAGTATTTTCGCACGTACATGAATAACGACGGCGGCAACGAGACGATGCTATTGACCTTTCGCGAAGTCATCGACGTGCCCGATTGGAATTACATAATCCGGGTCGGCCCGACGGTATTTCATGACTATGCACACGACGCACGCGATGATTCGTCGCCCAGCGCATCGCCGTCGTCGAGCGATATTATGATCTCGTCGTCTCATTCGTCGTTGTCGTCGTCGCCATCCGCGCCATTGGCAGCGACGACAACGTCCCCATCGCACGGCAGGAGGAGTCTGCTCATCGGGATTTCGGTCGGGATCATCATCGTCCTGGCGTCCGTAGTAATGATCGTGTTATTGATCATGTCGTACAATAGAATGAAGAGGACACGACGGCGGGAAAATGATGGACGAGGATTAGGTGGAGGAGGAGGAGGAGGAGGAGGAGGAGGAGGAAGAGACGAGAACAATCGGATTAGGCGATCGCGACCCCCCGACTCGAACGAAGACGACTGCGACGATGATAATGATGCGGCGACCTATGTGGACCAGGTGGCGTTCTCTCGATCGAGCGGCAGCGTTTGGATCACGCCTCCGGTCAGGGATCGTTGTCCTTCCAGCGGGAGGTACATCGTCGATGATATCAACGGTTCAAGCATCGTCTCATTCAATATCGACGACGGGGGGGGGGACGTCGGCGAGCAGAATAATGCACCGATGGCCTCATCGTTGCGCGCGGCATCGGTCCATTCGCGACGTGCTGACTCGGCAGTCGCATCCACCGGAAGGTCGGGGGGTGGAGGAAACGTTCGATGCATCACGTCGTCGTCATCATTGGATTCCCCCGGTATGGCCAGATACGGGGAGGGCCACGTTGTCGAAGATGATAACGACGTCGATGGTGGAGTGGAAGCCTTCGCTCCCCGTCAACTCTCGACGGCGTCCGATCATAATACGGACGGCTCGGCCTCGGCGTCGACCACGATCAGGCCGATGATCACAAGGGAACGCGAGGCATCCAACTGGAGCGAGGGGGGTGGTACGCCCCTGGCATCCGATATCGTCGCCCAGTCGGGCCTGTTCATCGATCCGACGACCATTGATTATTCGACAATAATAGACCTGAACGACGCCGAGGCGGGTTACATCATGACAACGACCGAGGCGGGTAGTAGTGGCATGCCAAATCCGGACTTGATCTCGAACATTATGATGCAACAGCAACAACCCCCATCCGGCGTCGGCGACATCCTCGTCGGAACGAGCTTCGATACGATGTTACCCCCGTCGTCGGACGCGGTAGTAACGACCAACGAGGTGTTTGCTTCCGAAGTCATGATTCAAACCGGTCTGTTGGTAGACCCAACGACGATAGACTATTCGACGACGACGGCATTATTGATAGCGGAAGGAGCGGCCGATATGGAAGTCGAGATGGGGAATAGGATCATCGACGCGACGGAGGTAGTTGAATTGGTGACCGCAACCTCCGGTCCGCTGCCCACAATCGAGGAACAGCCGGAAAGCGTGGGGGGGACGATGACGTCCGAAACGTTACACGAGGCGGTGAACCTGATGGCGATAAGATCGGAATCGTTCAGCTCCAACGACGATGACACCCTCGAGGACGACGAGAACCTACTCTTCTCGCCCCACGGCCTCGCGATCGACGGCGAATACGCGTTGCACAATCGTACGCGGACGCTATTGGAAATGCTAAGGACGGAGGTCAAATCGGCCGTCGACGGCGTCGACGACATGATATGCTCCGCGATATCGCGCATATCGAGCGATATCGCCGAGGGCAGCGTATCGCCCCCGCCGTTGGATTGGATCGGGGGGGAGGATTTGGGTTCCATAGAGGCCTGCTGTCTCTCTAATGCTTTCGTGTGGGATCGAAAGAAGGATGCTACGTCGGGGTAAGTCGCGTCTTTTATAATCATTCTTTCATATCCGACGGGTTGAATATCTCTCATTATAACTCATTATAAACGCTTCCATATGTAACCTTGTCTCTTTCTTGACACGGTGCAGGCAAAGCTTCTTCGAGGACCTATTAAACAAAGTAGTTCTCCTCGTACACCACGGCCTGCTTGAACCACATGACTGTGCTCGCATCCTTCACGGGTGTGCTTCCATCGTCGGACTTAAACTGATAAAAGAACTGCCAAATACTACCGTGGCAGTACAGGGGCTGTTGAAGACGAACGATGTAGCCCAAGGTCATCACCTACTCGTCACGGCATTCGAGCCTTTTGGGGAAATTGTCGACGCGTCAATCGCTCCTAAAAATAGAGGCTTCGGGTTCGTGAGGTTTCTGCAGTCGGCCTCGGTCGATGCTGTTGTGCGAACGGAAAAGTACCGAGAAATAGAAATACAAGACGTGGCTGTATCCATCAAAACTCTTCTTAGGAGGAAGACCAGGTAGCCGGGACGGATGTATATATACGTGCCAATCCCCATGGTTGATTATGGGGGATGATAATATCGTTGATCCGGTCCTGATGATGATAATACCATACCATCGAGAAGGGTTGAAGTGGCTGATCGATGATGAAATGCGCGAGAAAAATATGACGTCTCGGATTAGCTCGTGTTGATTACCTATATTTTATTGTTCGTGTAACGGAATACCAAAGATGGGTAAAGTTGGATGGCTGTTCGTTTGGGCGAAAAACATTGTCAGCTCGCCGTTAGAAATATGTGCATCCGTGGTTTTGACGAAAAAGTCTGTCGCAAAATTGAAGACAATGAATAGTAACATCGAGGGATTTTTTATTCATATCGAATTAGTTATAAATATGATGCCCAGTGTATGTTCCCTCTCGATGCCACTCCTAGCACACCTAATCACCAACAATTCTGCTTTCTATCCAAGGCTACATTACCCGTTTTTTTTTAATCAACATTATCACTTGCTCACTTCTCGCTTGTATTATATTGACCTTTCGTTCCCTTCATAACCACAAAGCTTTCGAGAGTTAACCAAAAAATATCAAAGTACGTCCTACCATCACTTTTCTCCAACACGTAGTTTAGCCTTCGCTTTGTTGTCTCGGTTAAATGATTGTCGTTCGTTGTCACTTGTTCCGCATATTGAATGAAATCATCTGTCACTTGTTCTGTGTGGCTCTTTTTTTGATTATCCAGATTTTCTTCTATCCATTTATCAAGATTCTTCTCAAACTTACCAATCTCTCTCTTTGTTGCCCTCCTACACATCTCCTGATCTTTCTCCTTTCTTTCACTTTGGTCGTGTTTTTGAACCTTGTACGTCCCTCTTTGAATTTTTTTCTCAAAGCACAAAACCATAAACCACCATAATTCAACGTAAGTCAAATCGGTGCTTCTGTCTAGAAAATACAATAGTCGTTTCTGTACAAAATCTTGCTCGAATTTCATATTTTCTATTGTCTGCTGAAGAGTTTTCTTGAAGTCTCCACATTGTTCCCCAATTATTTCGTGTAAATTACTTTCCCAATCATCTCGAGTTCGTAAGCGATGTGTTGAAATCAATTCATTATACAATGTCACGAATTTGTTATGGTCTGACTCTTGCTTTGCTTTGCGTTTGGTTTCACTTTGAACAATTTTCGAATTGACGGGATCGAGCTAAGAATCCAAGAAAACAACTGCAGTAAGCAACTTCGAAAGAAGGTGAAGCAGTTCGAGTTGGGGCTCGCTTACCTCCAGGTTTCCTCCATTTGGGTCTTTGAGGTTACTACTTAAATCCCAAGATTGTATGGTGCTTAAAGAATATACACTCCCAATCTCATTCTCATACTCGTCTTCGCTTTGGTTGCCTTCGCCCTTCCGTAGTGATGATTTTGTTGGATCTCCCAGTGACTTCATAGAAACCGCTCCTCCAGCCGAGGCAGCTGGAGACGGAGATCGATCATCTCCATCAAAAAACATCCTAGCTCCTTATGCGAAGGACTCAAGATATGAGCATTCGCGTGACCTTGAGTTCAATATCAAGCTAGGCTTGGAGGCCCATTAACAGAGTCTTATCGTCGCGTAAAGCAATGATGTGTACCAAAAAAATTAAAGAAACACCAACTTATAAATTGATCCAAGCAATGCTCAATTAGATATCATGTTGCTGCCATTGCCATGAATCAATAGCTGTGTGATGAGAATGGGTGATGTTGTATCTGGAGTATTGATTATTATTATTATGTTGCGCTACCTATCCATCTTCACCTGAAATTCTCAAATATTCAGAGAATTGGAGGACGTGTCTGGAGAATGCTGGACCCGCTCTAACGAGAATATTTTGTTCACCATCAACTCTAAAACTGCGTTGGCTTTGAGGTGATCTCGAAAAGAGGAGGCTCGAGCTGAAAACAGAACAAGACTATCAACTCGTCAGGAGGGAACCCCCTCTGTAGTTGAGGGCTTGGATTGTTGTGGTTGGCACCTCGAACGAATGATACCATGCTTTTTCCATTGAAGATATCAATAACACAAACTGATTGTCTGGAAGCAAAAACATCAAACCAACATGAATTTAAGCAATTAATCCTGCGTTCCCGCCACTGCCCCCACCAAGCAGTGCACCACCTCCTACAGTTCTTGTTTCGCGTTTATGAAACCCAGAGATCCTATTTCTCGTAATATCTCCGCTACGTTCTCCGGCAAGCAGATTTTTATTGCTTGCGCTCGCAAGTTTTGGGCTGCTCGTCGCACTATCGGTCTTTCGTGCCGGTTTGATTTCGTCAGAGCCATCACCTCCTTCAAGGAGAGGAGTATCCACCATTCGGTCATCAATCTTAACAAATTTTTGGTCGTAATTTTGCTCGGGTGGGGGATGTTTTTGGTTTTCGCAATCTCCTCCTCCTTCCTCGCCAACAGTGCCTTGCAGCTCATTGATATCATCTTCGTAATCATCTGTTCCACCAAGTAACATGCGTATTGTGTTTCCCATGCTCTCCAGTGCTATTTGTACGTCTCTCATGTCACTAAATTCGCCACGCAATAGCGACACCCCTGTTGTATCATTATTTGCATAAACTTTGATATTCGGTAGCCAAGACACACCTAGTTTCGAACAATCAATATGCGCGTGACTATCTCCAACATTCACATCGATATTTTCTTCATCGCCAAATCCACACAGAGCAATGCCGACATAAAAGTCATCGTTGAAGAATCGGCGCGCGACACCAGGCAAAGAGCTTAAGATAGCGTCAACAACGTTACTCTTGCCGTCGTTCGATTCATCGTTTCCAGTGCCGTCCAAGTATGCGACGATGGACACGCTATCAATAAATGGCGGAGTCGAAAAGTCCTCCGACATCATTCTATGGACGAGGCGATTGTTTTCCCAGACCATCTTTGCGGCCTTGGCAAAATCAATGATTTTATGAGGAAAAAACTGAGTGATATTTCCCGAAGGAACATCAGCATAAAAGTGTTTGAACCGCGCATTTTCCTTCATAATATCTACAACTGGATAATATTCAACTAGCTCGCCATTCTCGTCTCTTTTTTTCCCCGGGATGGTCTCAACAATTAGATGAACATTTGGCGTCTCCTGTCTTCGGAATTGGCTGCAAATCGGATCGGACATAACACCGATCAGATCATTTCCTATGGGTGGATATTCTTTATAAATTCCACATCCATAACTCCCCACCTTGATGTTCTCATGTTGCTCTAAATGCCTCGCAGCCAGATCTAACATCCCAACAACGGACCTGCTCATGCCGCAGCGGGCGCTGTACATGAATGTCACCCATAGCTGGACGGATGGATCGAATTCGTCATCTTCTGAAGAGGTACTGTTCAATGAAGTCGAATTAAGATGCGAGGCCACATTAAGAACGTACCGGCCACCACTATTTTCTAGTTTAGACCAATGAAATGGAAGAAGCTCCACAACAGACTGAGAATAGGCGAAAAGCTGGGAACTTGACTCCGCTTTAGTCTTAAAATCCTCCTTTTCCGCCTCATTTGCGGTTTTCAGTCCTTGATATGCGTTCTGTAGTAGAACGAATATTCGTTCGAATAACTCTTTCTTATCCGAATGATGTGCAAGTATTTTGTCGGGGTGAAAAATACGACTGAGCTCCCGAAATCTCGACTTAACATCACCCTTTGAGGCATCTCTTTCAACGTCGAGTAGATGCCACGGAGGGAGCTCCCCTAGGTAATCAATGCCAATTAAATTGGTCATTCTGACCAACCACTGTTCATGTTCACCGACGACATTATTTTCGCTATTATAATCGCCGCTCTTCAAGACGGGCTTGAATTGCCACATTGCAAATTCCTGCTCCTCGAAATGTTTGTTTGGATGCAAATATGTCTCCACTCTGCGATTCACAACATGATTAGTTCACAAAGAACGTCAAAAAATTGTAGGTACAATCTACGAGAGCCTGAGACTCACTCTGAATATTCCTTTTCACCAAAGTGACCACTCCCTAGATAGAAATGTGAATGATGCCCTTCTTGATTAACGTTCATTTTGAGGAAATAATAATCGCTACTCCCCTCGAATAATCCATCCTCGAAAACTTGCGTAATGTTGAAGAATCGACTACTCTTCACATCCAAGGCAGATGATAAGGAAAGACCAGTCAATGGATGAAAAATTGTTGCCATTTCGTTATTCGCATTCTCGTCGTCACCTCCCATGGGGACGACTTCAAACTCTTGCTCGGGCATTCCATGTCGGCATTTCTTCAACTCCACTTTTATGTGTTTCGAAATCACATTCGGATCATCCGTGGTTATGTCCATACGCAGACCCGCTTGAAACTGCTGCATCGGCTTTACGTGACCATTGGCATCCATCATATATCCCATGGGTCCGCATGGTTTCATGACTTCCACGACATACTTGAATTGGCGGTTGGTTTCAATATCCACAATCTTGAGGGACTTGCATTGACCTTGACCCAATACATGGTGTTTAGTTAGTTTGACATGATCGCCCACCATCAGCCGTGGCTTACTCCGCACGCCTCCACCACAGGCACAACACGCCTCGTTGGCGGGCCTGCTGGTCGATTCGTACTTGAAATCTCCATATTCGTCACACCAGCCCTCGTTCTGCTGGTAAGCGTCGCATCCATTAGTGCCGTCGAACCACCCCGGAAAGTTCGTGCATATGTCGGCGACCGCATTGGCTTGCGGCGCCACCGGCGGAACCTCGATGTGAATGCATCGACGCGGACTTGAGCTGAGCGTCGCAATTTGATACAACGAATCGCACGATGCGGATATCGCCCTGCCGTGCAACACCAGCTCCCTCGGCTCGCACGTCGTCGCCTCCTCCTCGACGATCAGTGTTTCCCCGGACGCGTCAATCCTCGCATCGGATAGACCGTGGATCAAGCAATGTGCATGCAACTGTATCATTGCCGCAGACAGTACCGAAATCAGACGAATGGTCTTCATTCTTCTCATTACTATATATTATCTGATTATTATGAGGTGCTGAGGTGAGGATGGCGGGCCGGCCAGGCGGCTGTGTTTCATTTTTTTTAGAATGTGGGAGGTAGGTTATCGTGCATAGTACCTAAAATAGTCAAGTGCGAAAAAGAGAAGATGGGGCTTGGTCACCTTTTTGAGAAAAGTATCAGATTCCTACGTATCTCTTTTTGCAAATTTTGTCGACGAATCCGAACTTCAAAGCGGGATATCTCATGATCGACCGTGCGTGAGGATCTGACTGAACCATCATTTTCATTAGACACCAAAACTTCTTAAGACTCGTCCTTGCAAATTAAACCACTTCGCTCATAAATGCACTCAAGATCAGCGCTTTTAAAAGGTTGGCACAACATTCTTTGATACCACTGACAAGACATATTATGTTATAATATCTTTCTCGTCGAGATAAATGAGAATTCAATCGACTACTATCTTGGCTATGTTGCTTTCTTGTTTGGTCTCCGCTGACGAGGCACGGCTGCGGAAGAGGGGAGGGGACGGCATTATAAGGGAATTAAAGGCAAAGTCGCAAAAGATATCCGATACAGTCTTTGAGGAACCGCAGGAGATGGGGGCCAAGTCGATCAAAGAGCCCACCGTATCCGGCAAGTCTGGAAAGTCGGGCGATTCGAAATCCGGCAAATCTGATGGAAGATGTCTCGTGGCCGTCATGGAGCCGTCCAACCCCGATGATGTTACTGGAGCTTATATATACCCCGACGTCGAAGGGACTGTCACGGTTTGCTTCGATTCATCGACGAACACTTGGGGAACGCTCGTCATTGATGTGATGAATCTGCGCCCGAGAATCACCGGCGTGACCACTGGGGGCGGTGTTCATGTTCACAACGGTACCAGTTGCACTAGCTCTACCACCTAAGGACCTCACTATTGGAAACCGAGTCAATATGGAATCAAGAAAGACGGCGACCCCTGGTACCCCGAGAGCACAGAAATTGCCCCCACTGGAACTTGGTACAACACTGGTACCGAGGGGAATGCAGGGAGGAAATTTCGCTTCGATCAAGGATATGGAAACAAGCTCACTGTTGGAAAGGTTATTGTCATCCATGATGCGAACACAACCGACGGTGGTTACAAACGAGTTGCTTGTGGCAAACTGAAACCAAGTTTATTTTAGTAGCGAAAAGGTTAGTGGTGCTGTAATTTTTTATCTTCGTGAATCTAATTCTGTCGAATCAAATTGTGCGATGGGATCGCGAGTACTAGAGCTGCTCTGTAGTTTAGTTCAGTATTACTTCTATGTTAAACTGTGATATTTCGAGTTTCGTACTTTATGACATACACTTCATAATCTCCGGTTGGGGATGTTTTGATCATATGACACATCGAGATTGGGCGCGGGCCGAGTCTTGAACTCTCGAGTGCCTCAGTCCTGTCCTTGCAGATCATTGGAGACCGCTGCCCCCCGCCGTTGATGTTATGAGTACGCGTTCCATGAAAGTGAATGGAGAAAATACTGTTTTTTTTTCTTTCGAAAGGTATGATAAAAGAATCCGAGAGGAGGTTCAACAGTAGGCGACAAAATTAACATGTTGTGGTAACTATGGAGTCTGACGATGTCCACAAGCGAAGAACCAACTTATTGACCATATCAAAATTATAGAAAACTAATGTCATTGGGGCAAATGTCGAAGACTTTGACTTTACTCTTGTGTAGAAGAATAAGGTAAAACGAATTAATTTCATCTAGGTAGTATGGCGTGTTGTAGCACATTCATGAAGGTGCGCAATATTTATATCAACGATGAAAACCAATCTACCCCAGTGCCTTCCAAAACTCATATGGGCACAAAAACTTCATGATTTCAGCGTCTGGGTCGTATGTAAAAGACCTATTTCCAATAATATTATGCGACCAATCTGTCCCAGAACATTCCAAAACTCAAAAAAGAGCACATGAACGTTATGATTCCAGTCTCCGTGTCGTCTATGTTTAAAACCTATTTCCAATAATATCACGCAAAACGATTCAACAGCGCCTCCTTCTTCTTCTCCAACAATGCCTTCGCTATGACCTCCCTCGAGGGCACGGCCGCTTGGGGGACAATCCCATTCATAACTCCATCGTAAAAAGCGTCATCGTCCGAGCTTTCATCGCTACCCCCCGAACCTTCGCGAGGATCACCCTTCGTTCGTCGAGTCTTCGCATCCCTGAATTCCTCTCGACGGTACGACAGCTCATCCCGTTCGTTCGCGGCCATCTTCCCCTCCAGCTCCAGGAGGACGCCATCCTCCTCGTCCCTGAGACCGTAATAATCGGGCGTGATGTACTTGTATATATCCCCCCGTTTGCGCTTCGTGGCCCTCGCGGCGTGTCGTGCGAATAGCTCCCTCACACCCGGCAGGTCCCTTGCGGCGCCGAAGTACCTGTAGCCCCCGCTGCCCTTGAGTCCCACGCCCATCGCGGCGAGAGCGCCCGGATCTACCGTACTACCCCCGCCGCCGCCGCCGCCGTCGACACCACCACCAATACCACCGCCAACGCCGCCCCCCCCCTCGCTCTCGACCAACAACATCGCCCTCCTCTCCTCCTTATTGTAATCCTTGCCCCCCAATTCCCTGATCCTGCGATTCCAGTGATGCTTCTCCCGGAACAATTTGTTAATGTCGTCGTTCAGGTCGCGCAATGCGTGTTCGCCCAATCCGGGATTTTGTATCCTGCGCACCCCCTCGCCTATTTCGCGTATAATTTGCATCCGAAAATGCTCGGCGTCGGCCAAGTGCTCGCATTGCGATGCGAGGAAGGGACGTTTCTGTCGTCGGCCACGATCGCGACTTATCCTCGAATTCGGATCGCTCTCCTCGCTGGGACGGGCACGGGGCCGGCGGCGGGGGTCGGGTGTTTTGGGGGTAAATGTGGTAGCGTCGTCCGATATTACATAGATAGTATTATATTTATTTATAATATTGTGTAGCGGTGGGCGAGA
>JALLPB010001145.1:0-11009 GCA_036939975.1 Cyclostephanos tholiformis | reverse complement strand
CCAGCTGCTCGTGTCCCCATAGACTCCCGGACCGACCCATACCCACCTGCACCTCATCGCATATCAAAAGCGCGCCATTGGCATCGGCAAGCTCCCTAGCCAGTGCAAAGTACTCCCGCGTTCCTGGCTTGATCCCCCCCTTGCCCTGCAGTGGTTCGAGCATGATCGCAGCGAGTCCGCACTTGCAACTGACCAACGCATGCTCGGGCGGGGTGACATTGATCTCGTCCACAAGGGCACGGAGGGCGTCAAGGTCATTGTAGGGGGACGTACGTGAATCCCTTGTGATACTTGGGCTGGGCCGTGGCAGTCATGGTCATGAGGGTACGGCCGTGGAAGCGAGGTTCTGGGCTGGCCGTGCAAGCAAATTTTCGAAAAAAAGAAGGGGGGGGTGCGCACACCTCCCAGAACATGGTAATAGAAGCAGGGACAGAGGAGGTGGAGCCAATCAATGGAAGTGACGACAATGAAGAGGATGGATATTTTTTGGACAAGGAAAACAACACACTGAGCATCAATGACATGGAGAGGATGAAGAGATCAGGCATTGACGACTCCGATTCAAACACTGATAACAGGGTTGATCTGATGAATGAAATGAGAAAGCGGCAAGATGGAAGTCGGGATGATAGAGATGGTGATGAGGTAAACAACAACAGCAAAAGAAGGAGGAATAAGGTGAGCAGGGTGGAAGGCAGAGAGGAAAGTCAAGGTGGCAACGACGATGATAGTGCGGTTGGGCGAGGAAGGCGGGTAAACAGAGAGAATGGGGTTGATTCTCCTGCAAAGAATACAAGGGGACGTAGTGGCAAAAGAAACTGAATAGTAGTAATGATAATTAATATTATGAGATAAATAGATATTGATCAGTGTGCAACCCTCAAGGAGAGGCTCATTTTCTTTGATGTCGACAACCATGTTGCAGTGCAGGACATGGGGTGGTAATGATGGATGTTATCACTCACGCAACAAGATAGAAGTCCTCGTGGCCATTGTGGGAATTTGGGTTCGCAGGATGGGACGGGCGGATCATGGCTAGGTGGGCTATAAGTCTCAGGGGCGAAGAATATTGTCTAGGCGAATTGGATGACGTGAAATATATCACGACTTGGACGGATGTGAAAATGATCGCGAGGATGGAACCCGTGAGTGAAGGAAAGTTAGCCGTGTTGCCAGACGAGCCTGAAAATAGTGCGCAGCAACGGGATAAGTTTCTGGATGATGAAGACTGAAAGTAAATGGAATCGTATTTATTATTGTCCGCCCAGAAACGCCCCGTCCTTCCGATTCCATATCTTGACCTCGCCACGGCAAAATCTCTTTATCTTTCAAGCATGGAATATTTGCCCTCATAAGTCTCGAATCGCTAAGTCTGCTCTTGTGGTAGACAACAGAATGTTGACATACAATATTAATTATTTGATGTTGCAACAGCTACGCGAAGAATAATTGACGTCAAGCATTTTGTCGTTGCGTTGATATCATATTCCGACCTTTTTCCTCAATTCTGTACTCGATATATCCAAACGAAATTCGTCCTCCGACAACAGCGTGAACATATCTTGAACATCTTGAGGCAGGGACATGACCTGTTCTTCTCCATTGACAAAAGTGATGCTTGTGCTTATAAGAACAGCCACATTTATGAGCAGGGACGACATGAGTCTAAAAATGATGAAAGAAATGTCGACAATAAGGAGTTATGCATAGAAAGTACACACCTCTTTTTGGTTCCCTGCTCCAATCGGCCTCCGACTATGAAGTGCACCCCCCTCTCTTTCATACAAAGGAGGGCGGATATCATGTCTCCCATACTATTACCATAATATTTGGGGTCGATTATCCGCAACAAGGTGTCGGTACCGAGTACGAAGCTCATCTTCCGTCGACGTCGGCCCCTAGCCCGATTCAAGTTTGTTGAGCGAGAAAGGGGAAAATCCCCGCAGGTTACGTCATCGTAGTTCGCGATTAGACCGTCGAGTACACCCGACTTCTGCGAGAACAGGGGAGCGTTCGTCAGAATGACGCCCCAATCCTTGGGCATTTCCGACGACAACAACGGCGGCGAAGCGAAGAGATCCACTCTACGCTGCACCTCCATCGGGTCCAACGGTGGTTTGTCGGCGTTTGTGACGCTCATCTCGAAGAGGACGGCGGGGTCGTACTGTCCGTCGGTGTGTCCATCGACGGCATCCCACATACTCCGCAGGATGGAGGAAGAAACAGACGAGGACGCGGACGATGACGAAGAGGGTGCATGGAAGCGGTGACCCCCCGACGACCCATCGCCGCTCCCCTCCTCCATTTCCATTCGACGCAATCGGCGCAAGGAGGTTACGGCTGCGTTGGCCAGACCAACGTGACCCACATGGGGGGGGTTGAAACTACCCGGGACAATCAAAACGTCATACGGGAGGGGGATGTCATCATCCGATAGGAGGGCTTCCATTCGAATCACTCGGCTCAGACCCGTCCCAGCGACGACGGGAAGGATAGCGACGACGTTGGCTTGTCCGTCGATTATTCTCGACGCGCCCCACGCGGCCGAATTGCCGGTAACGACCCATCCCGTTCTCACCCACCGAGGATCGGTGCCTTCGCAATCTACGACTGAGACGACACCTCGAGGATCCATTTTCCTCTCCGTGATTATGTCTCCCTCCCGATCGAGAATCTCCCCCCAAAGGCCAGAAATGTCGTCGTCGTCATCGTCGCCATAGACGATCCGCTCTCTCAACGTTGCTCGCGATCGTCGACGCTGCTGACAGTGCAGCATCGCCAGCAGCACAGCGTTTGACACGACACGCTCTTCCTCCATACGGGACCTCCTCTGCCTCGCGTCCCAATTCTCTTCCATGACCATCCTTTTTCCATCCTCGTCGCCGTAGTCGTTGTTATCGGCCAATATTAGCTCCCAAACCAAAGTGCCATCCACGGGTGTGCTGCAGGCAACGTAAGCGCGACTCCTCCTTCCCCTTCTACCTGACGAGCCCACGAGGGACGACGTGCACCCTACCCCCATACAGCGCAGGATTCTGTCATTGACGCTCGGGGACAGATGCAGCGATCGACCTAGGGCCGATTGCGACAGGAGTATGGCCGCTTCGATAGAGCAGAATCTGAAGGAAGCGAAGGAGGAGGATGACGATGCAGACGAGGGTAGTTCGCTTGCCTCGACGCCTTCATCGATATCGTCGTCGTTCGTAGTAGTCATTCGTTTCACCTCCTCGTCCTCCTCCTTGCCATCGTCGGAGATGGCAAACGAGGCATCGACGCCATACTTTGCAGGAGGAGAGTAAATGCCCCCCCCCACCCACCGCGTGTCGCCACCACCGTTTCGCGAGACATACTCCGCGAACGACAATCGATCATAGACGACTACGCTCTCCAACAATACCGACGACGCCCCGGGAACCGAGAGTATCGCCGACGTAGCGTGCGATCCCCCCCCCGCCACGGCGATGCATGCCCTGATGCCACCGCCGTCATCGTCGGTGTGGTGAGGAGGAGGAGGAACGTTCGTTACTCCATCGCGCAATGTTGTTATCCCCCCCCGAACGAGGCGCATCGCTAGAACGTTCGCGAGCGTTTGTTGATCGATGCCGCTTCCGCCGACGTCGTCGCGCTCACTCGACGACGAAGTCATCGTCCTCGTCATCCGCGTTTTGACGCGGTCTCGATTACAACGATCGCCGATGCGGAAGGATCTTGCGTCGGTCGCGAAATGCGAATGGTACCGCGACGACGACGACCCAAGCGCCCTCGAACGCGGCGGGGGGGGAGACGACGCGAGACGACGCAGCCCCGACGGATGATGCGACGACGAACGGTAATTGCGCGATGATGATCCGCGGTGGCGAAGCGCGGTAGCGGCGTACCGATTATCGACGGATCCGGTCCGTGCGAGGGCAACTGCGGCGCGGGGGGGCGGTGTTCGCGCAACCGCCGCCGCCGCCGCAGTTGACGCGATGACGACGTTGAGCAGGATGGCGACGGTCACAGCTGTGAGACGGGCTACTTCCCTCTTGACGGTGCTGTTGGCGGAGAAGGTGGGTTTAGATTGGCGCTTGGCGGGCGACGTGGGCGACATTCGGATGTGAACGCGCCGGACCCTCCATTTCTCAGGATCAGGTGTCAGTTTCGTGGCACCTCACAAAAATCGAAAATATCCATAAACTCGAGAATGACCACAAATAAACAAATGAAACGTGCCTTTCTCCCGTCGCCCAAGCTCAGAGTCTTGTCCTCTACACACGCATCATGGATGATGATGCCCCGTCTCCAAGATGAGTCTGAAATTAGGCCTCTTACATGCTTAGACGAGCTTTGTGCTATTGTATTCATTTGGTTCCCTTCTACACAAGCAAGAATAATATTTTATTAATTAATATCCGGCCAAACAACTAGGTACTACAGCAATCTCTCAGACCAAGTCAAAACAGACGACCGCACAGTAATAAAAAATAATATCAGCGTCTTTTGCCACGAAGCAGTGCAATACTGATAGACGCGGTCAGCGCAAGAATACCCCCGACAATTAAAGGTTTCGTTATGAGATCTTTCAACTTAGCACCACCGCAGCTACCGTATCCTTTCTCCTTCTTCACCCCCTCGTCGAGGTCAGTGGCGATCATCTTAGCAGCAATGGGATGATAGAAATCCCTATTCTCGATAAAGGTCGAAACAGCCAATTCTTTCCCCATCGCTGATTGAAACAGAGCCCTGTATAATGGACGAACGAATTTCATCCGTCCCTGAGATGTGATGAATCTGACCACCACGGGTAGGACGGAGAAATCGCCGGATTCGACGGCGAGGATGCAAAAGCGGAAGAGTATCTCGGAATTTTGACTCAGGTGGAACGAGTACGCCTCCTTGATACCAGTGACGGTCTTCAATGACAACGGCCGCTTGCGTTCCTGGCACTTCTTGATAAGAGAATCGAGGAGGCACGTCTTTCGCTTAGAGGGCCAATCCACAATGTCCAGCTCGGGGAGACTCCCCCCTGCAGTCGCTCCATCGTCGACGGATATCCAAGCATCGGCGAGGCGTTCGCATTCTGCCGACAACGTGCGATCGAAATTAGGAATTTCCGGCATACCCGGCTTGAACAGCCAAGTCTCCCAATCGAATTCCTTAATGGCGGCGTTTGCGACGTTGTCGTCTGCGAAGTGAAGTTCCAGGTAATCGACAAATCCCCGAGTCGTGACAGTCGAGTACTTGAACCGATCGAAGTAGGCGCGGACGAATCCCGCGAATTTCTCTTCACCAACCAGCCTTTCCAGGGCGTATAGGAGGTTGAACCCCTTCTCGTATGGGACCGACGAGAAGGCGTCGTCCGGGTCGCCATCGCCGAGGTCGGGTACTAATTTGGTGTACTCCTCCGGCAACAAAGCGACGCTATCGGCGAGGTCGGCCCATCCGGCGATGGCGGCGAAGTCGAAATACTTGCCATCGCCGTTTACCTTGCTCATGATCTTCCGTTCCAAGAAGACGGTCCATCCTTCGTTCAACCAAAAGTGTTCCCAGGTTTGATTCGTCACGAGATTCCCTAAGAGCGAAAGAAAGTAAGCGAATGGTGTCGGCGATGACTATCACGAGAAAAAGAATATTTTCATCCGCAGAATCGTCCACGAAAAAAAACACCCACCCGACCAGCTGTGAGCAGCCTCGTGCGCCACCACGTCCGCCAAGCTCTTATCCCCCGCGAGCAACGTGGGGGTGACGAACGTTAGGCACGGATTCTCCATCCCGCCGTACGGGAAGCTCGGTGGCAAGCAAAGGAGGTCGTATCTGCCCCACTGGTACGGAAGGGACGTAACCTCCTCGGCCGCCACGAGGAAATCCTCAACCTGGGAGAATTCGTACGCCACGGCATCGACCATGGAGGGTTCCGACCAGACGCGACACCTGGGCGAGACATCGATCGAACTCAGCTCTCCCACCGCGAGCGCGAATAGGTACGACGGTATGGGGACCGTCTGGGCGAATTCGAATAGCCTGTCGTCGCGACTGTCGTCGTCGGTATCACGGACGTCGACGTCGCTCGCGACATCAACCTTGGATATGGCCGACATGACGGCCGTGGCCCAACGCGGGACGGTGACGCGGGCATCGTACGTAAACTTGACCGCGGGACAGTCCTGACACGGCAGTATGCTGCGCGCGTGTATGGCCTGGCATTGCGCTTAAGGGGTGGGAGGCGGCGGGGGGGGGGGGGGGGGGGGGGGGGGGGGGGGGTGGGGGGTTGGGGGGGAATGTACGAGTTAGGGGAACGTAGCGCCTTCACCGGGCGCCGGGGCGCGGGAAAAATCATACTCACGAAGCACGCACTGAATACATAGGGGTGTTTTTTCCCGGCGGTCTGGGAGGGGGGGAGCCACTGCGATGCCGACGCGTCGGGCGACGTCGCGTACTGTATTGAAACAGATACGACCCGCCCATCCGAATCGTTGTCCGAGTTGACGACGCTGGCGCCTCCGCCTCCGCCTCCGCCTCCCAGATCGATTTCAAGACCGCTTCCCAGGTGTGGCCTTTTCGGGTCAGGCACGCTCATGGAGAAGGTGGCCGGCTTACCGTCCACCGTCACCCTCTGCACGTCCAATCCCGAGGAATCGAGGCGCAGGACGGGGAAGGACCCAATGTTGACGTCGTACCTGGCGTTGGCTAAAAATCGACGCTTGCCGAAGTCTACTACTGCATCCCACGAGAGGTGCGTCACGCGTGCCTCATCGGGATTCGAAAGGGAGGATGGGTCGCGGGAGGGAGGAGGGGAGACGGCAGCAGCGGTCATGGTTCCTTTTCTACGACGATTGAAGAGAGCACAGGCTTGTCGTCTGTCCCTCACCGCAGGTAACCCATCCGTTTTGATTTTTGGCCACACCATCTCCCTTCGTTGACGCCTCGTGTTCCCTACTAGGTACTACGACCTGCACGACCCTTCGCATAAGCAATCATTACCCTTCCCCGCTCCGTGCAATCATGCGAGCCTACGCCTCGTCGGCTGTCGCCCTCCTCCTCGGGGCCCCGTCAATCTCGGCATTTGCCCCCTCCTCTCACCTCGCCGGTCCCTCCGGCCGCAATGCCATCGTCCAACGACCGTCCGATGGATCGTCCGCCCTATCCATGGCCGACGACGTCAAGATCTTCGACCAGGAGGCCTACATCTCCGAATCGCGCGAGATGCGTCTAAAACACCTCGAGGAGCAGGTATTTAATCGATACTTTCGCGCACCCCCCCCCCTTTTTTTACGAATGATGTATGAAACACAGCACCTAATGCAATTCGATTGTTGAATCTTTAGGCCATGTTCGCGCTCAAAATCGCGGCCGAGAATTACGGCAACGCCGTCTTTCCCAACGCTCTCATCGCGGGCGACGTCGTCATAACGCACCTCCTCGATAGGATGGGATATCTCAAGGACGGCAAGGTCAAGATCATGGTAGTGGACACCTTCCACCTATTCCCGGAGACCATGGAATTCCTGCGCGAGATCGAGGATCACTACGGCTTCAAGGCCGAGGTATTCTGCGCCGAGGGCGTGCCGGTGGGGGACAAGGCCGCCTATGACAAGAAGTACGGTGCCGACCTGTGGAGGGAGGACATCGAGCAATACGATAAGGTTTGCAAGGTCGAGCCGTTCCAGAGGGGGCTGAAGACGCTGAAGACCGATTGCATGATCAACGGAAGGACTAGGTGGCAGGGATTCGAGAGGGCATGGATCGATCAATTTGAGAATGCCCCCATCGGGTGAGTTCATTATTTCGACACCGGGAAAATATGTTTTCTCGAGAGCGAATTTCGACACTCAACACATTTCCTCCATAATATACAATGAACCCAACAACAAAAATATAATATCAACAGAGGTGGATTGGCCAAATGCAACCCCATCGCCTACTGGACTCTCGAGGATACATTCGATTACATTGCCAAGTACAAGGTGCCGCACCATCCCCTTCACGCCAAGGGCTATCCTTCCATCGGGTGAGAGATGTTTATCTTTTTTTTGGAGCCATGTAATCACGCTAAAGAAGCGATACAATACACTTCATTTTTTCCATAATCTCATTCTCATGCACCTCGTGGTCTGCGCCCAACACGAAACAGCGATGCCAAGGATACTATCCCGATTCCCGAGGACGGCTCCACCCGCTTCGTCGACTATAAGTTCGAGGGTGACAAGACTCCATGGCTCGACTACGCGTCGGAACGCAAGGGGCGATTCGTAGGCCTCGCCAATAAGGATGGGTCTACCAAGACCGAATGCGGCATCCACGTTGCGGGTGCCGAGCAGACATTTGATCGGGACCTTTGGGTGGACGGAAAGGTTCGGAACATCGCATCGAACGAGGAGGCACTGGAGATCATTAAGGGAGGTAAGGAGGCTGTCATTGCCGTGTACGCTCCCTGGTGCCAATTCTGTCAGGGCATGGAAGACGAATTCGCGAAGTATGCTGAGACCGCCGGCGTGCCTGTTTACAAATTTCGTGGAGACGAGGAGCGCGAGTTCGTCATGGAGCATTTGAATACGAAGAGTTTCCCCACCGTGAATTTCATCAAGAGCGATGGGAGCGTGGTCAAGTACGACAGTGAGGCCAGGTCGGTCGAGGATTTTCTCAAATTTCAGAAATCCTTCGAGAAGTCCACTGCGTGAAAAGACATTCCCTGTGCTTTAGTTGAAAGGAGATGATAAGTAAGGGTTAAGTATTGGGGTTTGTCTTTCGCCAACATATTGATGGTGGCATGCTTGTGAGGTAATATTTAGTCTTTAATCATGATTAATATCATGTGTCTTTCTTCTATTGTCGCTATTAATCATGCAATGAGGTCAGCAGCCATGGTCAGCACATGAATGTCTTGCCAGGCTGGAGTTTCACCCAGCGACAGCTGACAGCGGTCCATTCCGGAAGGCCCCTGGGGCACAAGCCATAGCAAATGGCGAGGTTGTCCTGGAACTCCTCTCCTGACAACTCCATACCATCAAAGCAATTGGGGATGGCCAATAGCCATGCCCCTGTCTCGCCCTTCCGGTCCAAACGTTTTGCCATCTTCCTCCCACCACTGAGCTTCAGTCTGTCGAGGTAGGTCTCTTCCACTTTCAGCCTTGCGCGAGCTTGATTAATCACTTCCCACACACAGCATTAAGCCCTCCTCCATCATGGAGGGCCTTGATTAGAACATCGCACATGCATCAACAGAGCTTCAATGGAGGCGTAGGCCATAGTGAATGGCGAGGTTGTCTTGGAATTCCTCCCTCAACAACTCCGTGCCATCAAAGCAATTGGGAATGACCGATAGTCGCTTGGCCATCTTCCTCCCACCATTCACCTTCAGTCCATCAAGGTAGGTCTCCTCCTTGTCCTGCCTAGCCTTGCAAGCTTGATTCCCTGCTGTCCACATACAAATTCCGTGGGCTCCGGCATTGAGCTCTCCACCATCATGGAGGGCATTGATGAGAATGTCTCATGCATCGATAGAGCTCCATGTAGGTGCGGTGCAGAAGTCATGGGGTTTTGCAAGGCGAGTTCACCAAGTTTTACCCCATGTGATAACAGCTGGCAAAAAGTATCATCGACTGGATCACTTACCTGCAAGAGAGCAGGGATGAACTTCTCACAGATGGCCATCTGGATGGGGCCAAGGTAGTGTTCTGCTCCTGGGATGACACGGCAGATGTACTGCCACTCGGCTTGGAGGCTCGAGGTCAAGCCCACATATGCCGCCTGAGGGACCCTCGTTGCTATCCGGGCAAGGGTCTCCACCCCCGCTGTGCACTTCTTGACCATTGGGTCCAACCAATGCTCCAACATTGCCTCCGATCTGACAAAGCCTCCGACGTAGCATTTTCCATGGCAGAAATTCACATGAAGTCCCACCTCCTCAAAGGCTGCCTTGGCCTCAGCTTCCTCTTCCTTGGGGCAAATGTGGTACGATTTTGTTGGCTCAGGAAAGTAGCCCACGCTTGAGCCCTTCTCCATCAGCAGCCGAAAGACCCTTGTTATCCTTGTGCTCATGCCCATCATTGTCATGTCATCAGCATACCATGGTTGCAGCACTGTGGAGTTTGATGGTTACTGAGGGTCGTCGTCATGGCGGAGGTACTCCACCAGTGGCCATAGACCTATTCTGTACAGGATTCCTGATTGGGAGCACCCTTGGGTTACCCCCTCTTGGCTCAGCAGAATGCTCAGTTCCCCCCCAGGGTTCCAAACGATGCATCATGCATAATGCCTGAAGCAGTTGAAGGCAAACCATGTGCCTTTTGGCCAACGGTGCCTCACTGTCCACAGCATCACATAACAAGATAGCTAGTCATTGAAGCCATTTCTGGCATCAACAAGAGTCAACCCCTCTGGTCCGTAGTCCGATTCACCCCATGGATCCCCTTTGACCTCTGCAATCCAGGGTGGATTCTCTCTTTCCTCTCCCTCTTCCTCTCATGGCTCATTGTTGATCTCTCTGGCATGAAAGTGCATTGACTAGCTTGTCTCCGCATAGAGGCACACTGCATGCAATGCTCCCTCAATGCCAGCTTCCAACCCCACACACAGCTGAACACTCCCACAAGTTCCTTTGGCCTCTACCCCACAACCCACAAGATTGCCCTTGGCAATGCACCATTGCCAGATCTCACCGATGGCTATGGGCCAAACCTCTGGCTGCTTGTCCAATGCAACAAGTTGTCCGCTCATGAGGGCACGGTAGGCTGCCCAGGGGAGGGACTCATGCTAAGCCATTCCACCCAGGTGGCCAACTCCTGCCTCAGCTTGCCTGAGGCTCTGTCATACCGGAGTAGGCAGTTCCTCAGCATGACGGTGTCAAAGCTGCTCCAACCCGCGCTCCCACACTCATTCTCAGAGAAAGCATCTCAAGGTCCTCGGAGGTGCAATCCATTGGAATCTCCACCGGCACCTCCTCGTAGTGCTTGAAAGCAATGTAATGTGGATCCTCACATCAGAAACGTAAAATTGTTTAACCTTAACCATTCATTTATAACAATTATTTT
>JALLPB010001144.1:0-11012 GCA_036939975.1 Cyclostephanos tholiformis | reverse complement strand
GCCCGGGCCGATCAAAAATACAGAAAAGGTGTAATCGATGGTTATAGATGTCGACAGCAAGTGGCGTGGTGTTCTGCCGGTCGTCGTCGATGATTGAATTGATAAGGGGCAGGACTAGCTATAGCAGTTCCTATGTAGGTTTTGGTATGGTTTTGGTGTTTCTACGATGTCTGTGTGACAGATCTAAACGAACAGCATGGCCGCTTCCGCCACTGCCACTGCCACCCCTCACGCCCCTCCACCGCCCGGTCCGGCGCATTGAACCCACTCACCACATTAAAGGCAACGCGGTGTGCGCTTGGTTTGATTTAATTCGACCGAGGGGGGTCGCTGTCTTGAATTTTCAAACCCAGCTCAAAATAAGGCGAAATCCCCTTCCCCCACATAACAATCCAATGGCCCAATGCAGCCGCCATTAACCCTACCCCACCCGGTCCGCCGCGTTGAACCCGCGCACCACATCATTGTCGATATTGTCGATGTGGTGTGTGCTTGGTTTGATTTAATTTGAGCGAGAGGGGAGATACTCATCTTTTTCTAAACCAGGCGCGAAATAATGCGAAATCCGCCACCCCAACACAACAATCCAATGGCCCAATGCCGCTGCCGTCCACACCCCTCCCCCTCCAGGCCTGGCTCGTCCAACCCGCTCTACACATCATGGGTGACGCGCTGTGCGCTCGAATAGGTTGAATTCGAGCGAGGGGGGGAGATTTCCATCTTTTCCATCCTTGTACGAAATTAGGAGAAATCCACCCCCTCCCACACGCAACAATCCAATGGGTCTTTACAAGCGCCCTCATCCCTTCCCCGCTCGGTCCATTGCGAAAAACCCTCTCATCCCATTTCTGGCGCCGCAGTGTGTGCTTGTTTTACTTTTAATTTGAGCGGGGGGATCGGAAAGTCGATACATGAGGATTGGATTGGTGCGGTCTTTGGTTTTTTGGTTGGTCTCTTCGTTGGCATACAACAATCAGATGAGTCACTGCCGCCGCCCACACCCTCCCTCACCCGCTTCAATGCAACCACCCCCCTCACCGCATCACTAGTGGTGCAGTGTTGTGGTGATTCACTATAATCTACCCGTTTAGTGCGAGTCTGGACCAGTGCGCACTCGAGGATTAGCACGCTGTAATTGGTGGGTGACAACCCAATGAGGAGGCACAGACTCCATCATGTATTGGTCCTTATAAGACAGAAGTAGGGGTGAGCAAGGGCGGCCGAGGAGTTGGCTATAAATGAAGCCACTACCCTTTCCCAGTTGAATACATCATATGTACCCACTCCAGCTCCAACATCTGAGCCATCTGCACTGGTTTCAGGGGATGACATTGTTGTACGCCCATACATGCCCTCCTGTGCATATTTTCTGGTTATTGCAAGATAAAGGTCTTTCGGGTGCCCCTTTTGAAAATGTGCACAGAAGAGCTGACTCGCGAGCGGATTCTTATCTTGGCCACCATCGTATTATAATTTTGAACGGAGTTTTGGTGCGAAATTTTGCCCGCCAAAATTGTCCCTGCAGTTAAATACGCTCTATTTACAGCCTACGGTAGGAACTCATACATACGAAAATTCTACCTTGAATTCACCTTGTAACCGTGTAGTGAATTACCACGACAGCTCTCTAGCTTTAAGGAAGTACCTAAGTAGAATACATACCTATTTCGGGAATAGGTCAAATATTTTGCCCAGTCTACCTGTAGGAACTCGTAAAACTGCATAGATGTTGGCCTACAGTTTGGAGGTGGTGAATGTCGTAGTAGTAGCGTCGAAGGCAACATCATTGCACGATACATGAATGTCACAATGAAAACAGCATGTGTGTTGATGTCTTTGATGCCCACATTCGCTCACCCCCTCTCTCTTCTTTCTCCCCAAAGGAGGTGACGTACTACTACTGCGCAACAATTTTTAAAGACAACATAACTTAAAACAAATAACACACAAGTTTCACTTGAAATTAATAAAATTGATACAATTCGACATCCATGGAAAGGATTTCTCCGTAAAAAAGGATGCGTCAGTTGTTATGTCACAAGTAGTAGTAAAAATAACTCTAATAATTTTCCCGTTTTTATCTCTCTCAAGATGAAATAACAACCGGTTTCACAGTCGGTCATCGCTGTCCCCGACATACAATAGAAGGACCGAACCGGCGGGGGCACATGTCGTTTTGAAAACGGTCCCAACAACATGGCTTCCCCCGCAAGAATAGACGCGCCGCCACCCACCAGCCCAAGCCCCAATTCGTTGAGGCGGAGCGCCCGCAAGAGGACCGGCGACGAGGCCGGCGTGGATAAGGATGAGGAAACGCCCGTCGAGGATTCTTCGACGACGACGACGATGACGACGGCAGCGGCGGTGGATATCAAGCCGGGGAGGTCTCCTCCGTCATTCGCCATGGGGGGGTCGACGACGAAGCGGATGAAGGTCGAGGAGGGGGAGGAGGTCGAGGACGGACCGAAAACGTCTCCTTCCACGACGACATCGATTTCGATTTCGACAAGCGCGATGACGACGAACGGCGACTCAAACGCATCGTCGGCTGCCTCGGTGGATTCCGACGCCATTGGCCAAGCGACGACGGCGGCCACGACGTCGCATCCCGCCCCCGCCGCCGCCCTCTCGTCCGGATCGGTGCCATCGTCGTCGTCGACGCTGCCGACGCCGCCATCATCATCCGCACCCGCCGTCCCCCCCGGGGCTCCGTCCTTCCGACGACTGCGGCGAAAGTACGGCCCGGAATTGGATTACATGTTGGTCGAATTCCGAAAGCTCGAGAGGCAGCTACTCGGCGGTGCGCCGCCCGCCGCGTCGTCATCGTCGTCATCGGAGCATACGCAGCAGCAGCAGCAGCAACAGCATAGGACGAACGAGGCGTCGGGGTCCAGGGAACGGCGAGAGAAATTGCACAGCTTCATACTGCATTTGGAGGACACCTCGAGGCAGATATTGGAGGGGTGCGCGTCGGAAGCGATGGGGGGGGGGGAGCGGGAGGAGGGCGACGACGTTTACGACGTCGACGACGACTTCGACAGGCAACGACGCGCGGAATCGGCGAGAAAGCTCGAGGAGCACATAATCGCCAACCTACTCCCGGTGAAGCACAGGCTCACCAGGCAGCTCGCGGCGCAGAGGGGGGCGAGTCGGGATCCAGTAACGGCCCCCGTCCGCGGCGCGACGACCGGCGCTCCCTCCTCCGCTTCGTCCCCCGCAAGGAGCACGGAGGGAGGGGGTGTGGGGAATACGACGACGACGACGACGGGCGTGTCGTTCGCGGAGACAGCCGAGGCCAAGAGGAAGGCGGCGTACGAAAGAATTGTGATGCAACAACAACGACAACGACAGCGGGAGGGGGGGGGGAGAGACGAGCAACTAGGGACTGAAGCGAGTGCGGCTTCGTCGTCATCGTCATCGTCATCGTCTTCGTCGTCGCCGCCCCCGTCCTCCTCCTACTACGGCATGCAAATCGGACGGGTGGGTGCCGTCGGATCCTCGCTTACGTCGCGATTGCATGGACGTGCGCTTGGGGGGGGGATCATAGCCGGGGGGGAGGAGGGATCATCGTCGTCGTACCCCCCCCCGCCGCCGCTCACGGGCATGGTGGCTGATCCCACCGCGATGACGCCGGTCACGACGACGACGAAGTCGACGGAGGCGGAGGCGGAGCGGGCCGGAGGAGGAGGCGGCGGTGGCGGGGTTGGGGGCGATGCGATTCGTCGCTCCTCACCGCCGCCATCGAGGCCGCAGCCGCAGCCGCAACGACGGGCAATACTGTACGCCGGCATGGCGCCGGGATCGACGCAGGTGCCGTCGTCAATATGTGCAGCTTCCGGCGCGCATCCGGGCCTAATAGACGAGCGCACCGCGCACGTCGTTCGCGTCGCCGAGGATGAGAGGGCCCAATTGCGGAGGCTGGAGGAGTGCGCTACCCGCGCTGCATTGGGGATCGACGTCATGACGACGACGACGACGACGACGACGACAGCATCGACGAGGACAAGCGTTGACAATCGTTCGGCGGCGGCCAAGGCGCTGGCGATGGCTGGTGGGGAGTCGAGCGGAGGTGAGCCGCGCCCGAATCGAGAATCGTCGTCGTCGTCGTCGTCCGTCGCCCCAGACGCGGCGGTTCCCTCCAATCATCAACAGGTAAAATGGCCCCCAACGGCGACGGCTGACGCCGACGTCGACGCCGCCATCGTGGTCCAGATCAATCCAAACTCAACGAAATCGCCACACGTGCCCTTGAATTTCGATGACCCAACGCTCACCCCGCCCCAACAGTTCGAATTGCGCTTGCGAGAGGCGAGATGGAGACAGCGCAAACGACGACGGGCGCGACGGAGACAACGCAACGGGTTGGCGACAACGGTAAGAGCGGCCGTACACGATACTAGCGGTCTGAGGGTCATTTCGTCGCACTGTGCTGACAATCCCTTGCAACAGCTGCAGCAGGTCAATGCTTTGGCTCACTGTAAGAATAATCAAAATTTGTTGGCGAACGATAATGGAATCTCGCGCATCACTGTCGGCGACGGCCACGCTGCCAACTCGGGCGGGGTGTTGGGCGGCGACGCCGACGCACCGGGGGGAGGGGTGGGACTCGAAGTCGGTTGCGGCGTCGGAGCCGCCGAGGCGTACAATCCTCCCGCCCCCCCGCGTCGACAGGCGATCGAGTATGTCTGCGCCATATGCAATGAGGTATATCCCTCAACCTGCGAACTCAACCCGTGGTGGGCGCTCACCAACCACGAGTGTCCGAAGTGCGGCAAGATGCAGATACCGAGGTTGGACATAACCGCGGCGGTAAATGCCCTGGAATATCACCCTGCGTTGGTGGCCAACATGGAGGACAACGGTGGTGTCAGCAATAACGCGAAGTTGGTCGACGACGCCATGTTCTCCCAATCTTCGAGCGTCGCCGAATCGTCATACCACCAACCCGGGGGGGTGGGTAGCGCGGCTCAAACGACGACCGCAACTGCAACGACTATGGACTACCACCATGTCATGCACCATGAAACAACCACCCCCATCGTTCGAGATGGAGTAACTTATATCACTCGTGGCCCGACCAATGCTGCCGCTGCTGCTGCTGCGGCGGCAGCGGCCGGCATGGCGCGCGAAGCGTCAAGCTTCTCCGACTGCTCGGACGTGAGTCACACCGACGAGAGCGACGGGGTGGGGGGCAGCGGCGGTGGCGCAAATGGTGGGTATAATTACGACGAGAGCAGCGACGACGACGACGACGAGATCCCGTTGGCTGGGGGTGGCGGGAGCGACGATGAGGAGGTTGATTCCACAATCATGGAGGAGCTTGTGGAGCGTGAGGAGTTCGGTTACGAATACAAGGGGGAGACTCTGAGTGAAGATCAGGCCCGACGGTTGCTGGTCTTGATCGAGCACGCTTCTACGTGTCCGGGAAGGTGAGTGTTGGGTTGTACTAAGTTTTCAACGTGCCACCTTGTAGCTCCAGCTAATTGCTCATAATTGACGATGCCAACACGACTCGATTTCTGCAGGCATCTATCAGCCGAGCACCGTAACGTATGCCATAGCACGAAGTATCTCATGTTGCACGTTCGAGATTGCTCCGGCCTACTATCCAACGGAGACATCTGTCCCTTCCCCTGGTGTCGTAAGGTAAAACACCTGCTCTACCATCTAGTAAGCTGCGAGGGTGTTGGCCAGTGCACGATCTGCTGCCCTCCGGAAGACAAACTCTCCCCGAATCTGAACGCGTTGGTTGGTCTCAATTCGCATCGTCGAGATAAATTCAGGGAGCGCGTGAAGACGGTGTTGGCAAAAAGACACCAGCTGGTGGCAGCGGCGGCTGCCGCACGCGCAGAACCATCGTCTGCGAAGGTGAAGACCACGACGGTGAACCCGGCTCACATCACGACTAATAATGCAACTTTTGCCGCTTCACATGTTGCAAAACCTCAAACGGCGACTGTCACTACCACGGACCAGCCGCTGCTGAGACTTTCCCCCGCGATGCAAAGTCATGCACCGCATCATTCCCAACAAGGTGGCATGTCGCCTGCTAGTATGTCAACGGCCCCTAATACCATATCTGCGTCGGTCGCCTCCTCTCAATCTTCTACAACCTCGTCATCTACTGCCATCGCTGCAACAACATTCTTGGCGTCACACCCACAACGGCATCTGCCATCACCCGCCCTATCATCTACTCTTGCAAGATTTGATTCGTCCATGAGCATCAGTGCCCTTCCAACACTAGAAGAGGCGACATACGAACTCGGCGATATCGCGTTGTCGACGTCTGATCTCATGGGACTGTCTTCATCGTCGAGTAACGATCTTGCCGCAACCGCGTTGAGTGCTACTTTTAAAACAGAGGCTACCGCCACAGCTGACCTTTCAGCGTTGTAGATGTTCTTTTTTGCTCGCCGACCTTTCATGCCATGCCAATATCAGAAAAGCGCGTATCGCTGTTTACAGTAAACGGTAACAAACGCGTCACCGCATGTCAAAGTTTCAGCAGAACAGAAAAACGTGAAAATGAAATATTCATTAGAATCTCATGCATCCAGGCACTCCTACATGCTTTTGATGAAAGCAATCTTTATGTTATCCTCAAGGCATAAGGGTGCATTTTGTCAGTAATTTCCATCTGAGTAGGTACATTCGGCTTGTGATAAAGTAGAGCACAACTTTAGCACTGAAACGGATGGGCATAAATAGATTCATATGTCTTGATAAAGATCATTCATCCCCCCTAAAACAATTAGAAGCAGTTGACTCTTGGGATACAGATATCATGAATTTCCAATTCGGTCTGGATTAACAGAAGAATGAGCAATTGGATTTTTAGCCAACTACAACTAAAGTGCACCAGGTGTAACTTCCCCCCAAAAGTGACCAAGATACATGTTATGCCAAATATGTAAAACGACAATTATATATAAAAATCGCATTATATAAACCCCCCCTTTTGATTATATAAAAAGGAAAAACTGGAAAATACATTGGTTTAGTACCTCCATCAATCCAAAATAGGTCGCCACATTTTTCTTATCCTAAATGCAATGCCAGGATATTTAGCATCCCAAATACCAGGTGCAAAGGTTGACGCAAGAAAGAGGTATTCTCATCAGATCACTTTTTCTCATTTATCGCTAAAAAATCATTGACTCAACCCAATTTGCCACAGTCGTTGATTTTGTTCCATCCCTAGTACCACACCTGATTTGAATCTAATCCTCAATAAGACACTTGATATATAAAATATTCCCTTTACCACACCTTATTGTTATCCAATCCCCTGTGCCTCACTTGCATATTATATGCAATCCCAAATAACACACCAATGAAACAGTTTATTCTCCATACCTTCATCAATTTTTTTATGCCATCCAAAATGTCTCACCTGTGATGCATCCAATTTCCCGTACCTCACTCTAATGTTCAGCCTATCCTTAGTATGTCACTCAAAGTTAAGCCTATCCATAATGCCTCATGATGTATTATGGATGATCTGTATTACTACCTCACTTTTGTGCAGTCACCTCTCCATAATCCCTCACTCACGCATTACTATCATCCATTTTTGGTCTTAACAATCCATTGATGGTTTTGACTCTTTGGCTGTGATTTCTTTGAGCGTGTGCGCATAAAACGAAAAAAAATTCGGTTATGTGTGTCCCTCTGCAAAGATTTTTCCTTTGCAGCATTCTTTTTTTCCAAATTAAATACGTAAAATGCATTTTTGTTGTGCATGTGAGCATGTAGACACCTATTTTTCCGAAAATTTTTACGTTTTATGTTTATATTTATATATGTGTGCATAAAATTTCCCCAAATCCAAAAATCTTATGTGCGCATATACGCATATAAACATATACACATATAATGAAAAAGTGCCTACGTGGAACCTTAAATTGCTGCACTGGCCCCGTGTTCCTCCATCTTTCATCTTTTGACATGACAAGTATCACATTGCCGCTGTTCTCTTTGTCATTTGCTCATATTTCTGCCTCTTCATTACTCCTGACCATGTATCCTTCCTCTCCCTTAGGTGATTTCGATTTTGGGGCTAGGTTTGGTGATTTTGGTGCAGACTTTGGGCATTTCTTTGAGTTTGGCCCTGCATTTGATGCCAGCTTCAGTAATTTTCTTGAAGGCTCGATGTCTGTCAGGTTCAATGATGCCACTGTTGATGGCAGCAGGTGTCCCCACGCCACCGCAATAGGCGTGTGCGGCGGCCTAATTGCCATTACCGCATTGAGAGCATGCGCGAGTTGGCATGGTACCGGTATTTTACTTGTCCGAGGATGATGAGAGAGCTCACTCATGAGCTCTCCATGTCTGATCGGTACAGCCAATTTCGCCATTTCTTTTGCATGCCTTTTTCTAAGGTAGAGGAGCTGACCAGTTTATTGATTGACCGCACGTATGTTCCGTTTCCGAGTTCAAGGTTGCATCAGGTTGAGTTTCATGAGCAAACAGAGCTCCTGGTGATGTCCTCACTTTACCTGTTGGGGACGGGCTCTGGCTTTTGCTCGTGCCAACCATTGTGCTACATTTAAACATCAGAGGTTCAAAAATTCTTCTTTCTGTTCGTGGATGTGATCGTCAACATGCGCGATGAGCAGATCGCAATGCCGTCAAATCTTATGGAGTTGAGGCGGGTAGAGGGCACCTATTATGCCATCGGATTGCCTGGGTGATGCAGGTCAATGGACATTGTACACGTCAGGTGGGCCAATTGTCCCGCCAGAGACTTTAACCGCACAAATGGTAAGGAGTCCTACCCCTTGCTTGGGTTTGAGTGCATCACTGATTTCAACCACAGGATTATGTCTATTTACGGGCCACATTTTGGATTGCATAAGGATATTGACATCGTTAAGATGGATAAGTCTGTGGAGGCAATCATAATCAGAAAGGTGCCTCTCTTCGCGATGCTCACTGGGCATATTACGATAAAAATGCTCATGTGCAGACTAACAAGGGTGCTCATTTGATATGCGACAACAGATATTTGTGTTGGCCGGCGACTATTTGTCCATTCACACAGGTTGATAATTTCGGCTGAGGGCTATTTTACTACACACCTTGAGGGCATCCATAAGGATGTTGAGTGTACATTTGGGATACTGAAAAAGCGGTGGAGGATTCTTGACCATTGATTCTTTTATTGGGATGTTGAGACCTGTGAGAAGATATTTGTAACGTGTTGCTGGCTAAATAATTTTTTGTTGGACTTGATGGAGCGATTGAATGTTCATGTAGGTCATGGGGCTCCAGTCAGGGATGACGGAGTTTGGTTGTCTAGTCCGTTGTTGCAGGAACCTGCCAAGGACTGCGATGACAAAGATCATATATTGTCTGAGCAGTTTGCTTGGCAATGCAGCCAGTTGGTGGAGCATCTGCACATGTTATGTAGGAATGGTGCAATTGAGGGGGGAGATTGGGTTGATTGCAATGGTAACACATAGTAACTACATCATTAGAATTAAGAGATTTACTAGGTTAACTCCGAAAATGTTCCCGTCAATTCGGATTGAGGAGTGCTGAATTGATCTACCACTCCACCGGCGCCATCACCACCAACCTCTCCTACACATGCGAGCATTCCAGGCAACTGATTGACAAGATTCATGCTGTTTCTTGTACCACTCCCTCCCATACCTGCTGACATAGAACTGCTCAAGTTTTTGCATGATCGCAATTTTTAGTTTGATGAAGTCAACCCTGTTCTTCTCGATAACTGAAATCATCCCATCCACCTGCACCCTTTTAGCATCGATCTCAACATCTCCGATCTTAATAGCTTTCACTGCTCCATCACCATCCACAGCTTTGTTTATCTACTCGTCATAAAATGCAGACTCCCTCCTTTCCTTTGTCATCGTCCATATCTCCCTAACAATAGAGCTCAGCAGTTCCGCGATTCTCCTCACAAATCAGGACACAATCCATAAAATGGTGAAGTCGTTCAACGAATGAGTACTTGCTGACCTCATGATCAGTTGGAACAAGGTCATCCTCCTCTTCGGAGCTGTTGGCCAATGATGCCGATGGCAAGCTGGGAGGAGAACTGCCGTTGAACAAACCAGTTGTCTTCCCACCCTCAATCTCCTCAAAAGTCTTTGGGGAAATCCGCGCCCTCCCCCTTGGACTTGACGACAGCAAAACTGAAGTGGCAGTAGCGTGGATTGTGTCTACCCCCATCAGCGCATCGATGGACAATGCGCGCAACCTGGTCTGGATCTAGCATGGTGTGTTGACACGACGGGCGAGCATCACCGCACATGCCGCACTTGCCTTGCAGCACACCACCATCACCAACATAAGTGAGAACGCGGCAGCATGCCAAAAACCAAGCATTCCACAGGGGAGGGAGTGCAGGCACACTCTTGGTGGGAAACAAATTGCTGGCACCATCGACATTATTGACATTGCTCCTGGCCCTCTTAGGCAAATGCTCTGGTTCGCCGACAAAAGCAACAGACACACCGGGCGTAGTCTCTGCCATGGCGGGAGCAACTGAAGCAACAGGGATGCACGAAGAAGGAGACATCTGCTTGGCAATTTTTGTGCTTGCCACAGACTTGGAGTTGCATGAGGGGTCACGCGAGTTGACATTGCAGTGTCACCGCCAACCGCTGTGGCGGCTGCTTTCTTCTTGGCGGTGGCAATGTTGGCAGGATGAGTTGAGCCAACCGCGACACTACCCTTGCCATGCCGACCGGCAGAAACCTTGGGGGGCATGGTGCATCGGTGGAGGCTGCACCGGGAGAGCTTGGAGACTCGCCAGGGAGGAGCAACACCGGCGACGTCGACCTCAAACAACTGGCAGGTCGCAGGTCGGCGACATGAGACAAAAAACAAGATTGAACACGCGGATATGCACACATGTGCACTTGCGCACATGCGAACCAACAAAATCTCAACAAAACTACCGTTTTTGCCGGGGCATAAGCACCACCCAAACGACAAAGTGCGAAGGTTTTTTTCTGTCACATTAGTTTTTTGGGGTG
>JALLPB010001143.1:0-11159 GCA_036939975.1 Cyclostephanos tholiformis | reverse complement strand
TAGCCCCCCCCCCCCCCGCTCGGTCCGGCCGTGCTTTTACCCACGACGATCATCGAACCGAGTTCGTCCATGATCGACGATGCCCTGTCGGACGCGTCCTGAAAGCGCCTGTGATCCTCCATCATCCTCGCCGTGCGGCGCATGTTCTCCGCCCCACTCGCGCCCCTCGGGGAGGAGGATCCTCCCCCCCCCCCCCCCCCCCCCCCGCCGTCGCCGTTCACGTCATCGTCACTTTCGTTACCCCTCCAGAACTGCCACCATGCCGCGCGTAATGCCGATTCGTCATAACGACGATGATGCGATGGCGTCGGGGACGACGGCGACGACGACGGACGTCGTCTACCGTTCGGAACGACCGTCGTGGTTCGATGATCGCGCGTCGCGAACGCCGACGACGACAACGGCAATGACGACCCGGGGGGAAGGAGTAGGGCGATGACGATGACGAGGAGGAGGGATGGGATGGCCCCGAAGGCCGACGTAGGTCTCGCCGGAATCATCATCATCGCGAACGATGATATATTATTATTTTTAGGTTTGAATTCTTTCCGCCCGCCCCCCCCTTTTTGTTGACACCACCCAAGCAGGGGGCGGGGGGGGGGGGGGGCGCGCGGGATGCTATGAGAGACAGTGACTGATATTTGGCGCGGCCGAAAATGAAATTTTGGGGGGCGGACCGACGGAGGGGAGGTGACGAAGCTTCCTTCCCCCCCTTTTCACACACCTCCACGGAGCACTCACATTCCTCATCATCCTCAACTTTTTATTTCGACGAGCGAGTGCAACGGAGAGGAACGAGAGGGATTGGCATATCGTTACATATTCGACAAATGCCGTCATATTATTATTACTCGCGCGCGATGTCGATGACAATGGGCTGCTACTGCTGCTGCCTGGGCATCGGCCTATCCTCCCGCGTTGCCGTTCGCGCGATGATGACTAGTGGCCTTCCCCCCCCCTCCTCCTACCGGCGCCCACCCACCCCGCGCCGCGTGCATTGTGCGGCGTTCGCCGCCTCGACGTCGACATCAACGAGGCCACGCGCGTCTTCATCATTGACGACCGTGACGACGATGACGAGATATTCGTCGTCGTCGTCGTCGTCGTCGCGGTGCCATGCCTCCCCCTCCGCATGTGGCGAGCACTCCCCTCCATCGTCAACGCAAACATCATCGTCGCAATCGTCGCGATCGTTGCCACGGCAGCAGCAGCAACAACAACAACTACACTTCATGGAAAGCGACACCGTCCTCGTTACCGACATTTACGACAACGTCCTACGCGACGTCGATGTGTCATCGTCGTCCAAGATGATCACGCATCGATTCACGTCGGCTAATCCCCGTGGCATACTGCATAGGGCGTTCTCGGTCTTTCTCTTCGACGTATCCACGTCGCGATTGCTACTGCAGAAGAGGGCTGGCACGAAGATTACGTTCCCGAACGTTTGGACGAATACGTGCTGTTCCCATCCGTTGCTCGGGATGGACCCGCCGGAGTCGGAGATCGAATTCGAGGGACGAGGAGTCGAAGTGAACAACGACGAGGGCGGGGGGGGTAATAACAACGACAACAAGGTTAGGGGGGCGATTAACGCGGCCATACGCAAGCTACGACACGAGCTCGGGATACCTTCCGATGAATTGGCGCGCGAGAACGGCGCGCGATTCAAGTACCTGACGAGGGTGCACTACTGGGCCGCGGATACGGTGACCCACGGACCGGACAGTCCCTGGGGAGAACACGAGATCGATTACATCCTCTTCGTCACAATCCCGAACGTGGCATGCTTGACGTTGGATAACCTGAACGACGACGAAGTCGACGAGGTACGTTGGGTCGATCGAGATGCGATGAGGGGAATGTTCGACGATGAAACGCTCCTGTTCTCGCCATGGTTCCGTATCATCGCGAATAAATGGCTCATGGGCGGCGGCGGGGATGGGGGAAATGATGGATGGTGGGACAACCTCGATCGTACGATGAACACGAACGATCTATGCGATCACGATACCATACATCGATTCGATCCTCCCCCGGAACACATGGGAGGAGCGGGAAACGCCGGTCCACTGTTCCTAAATTGAGTCGATGGGGGTTATTGTGGGGGGTGTAAGGGGGGGGGGGAAGGGTGGAGGCGAAGGTTTTTTATCAAGAACATGGTCTGTCATTGTTATGGTTAAATGCAATTATAGGTTTAGTTCAATGTAGAAGCATCAAGGAACATCTCTGGCGGTGAATCATCGTCCTCGTCTTCGTGGTAGCTCGTATTTTCGGCGTCAGCGCGATCTACCATCTTCATCGACGACGACGACGACATGGCGGCGGCGATCATCGCTATCAGCTGCTGTATGTCCACGCCGACGGGATGACCGGGTCCTACGCCTTCCCCGCCGTTTGTTGCCCTCGTCATGTCCGCCGCCGTGGCGGCCCTATCCTCCCTCCCGCGTAAAACCTCCTTCGCGTGGAATTCCCTCGCCGATTCACCGGTCCTCTTCACCTTACGAAGGGCGAGGAGGAAGTCTCCGTCGTTCACCGGACGAGCCCTCGTGCCACGAGGGGGGAAGCCGCTCGACGACTTCTTCCTAAGGACGGGCTTCTCGCGAGCGGCGGCGGGAGTGGAAATCCCGGACCCCCCCCCGTCATCCACCTCCCGGACGTCGACGCATCCCGCCGCCATCCTGGATGCACCGGTCGTCATTTCCCTCACCGGTTCCCACGCCGCGGCCCTGCATACCTCCTTAAGATCGCTGCCCGAATACCCCTCAGTCCTGCGCGCCAATTCGGGTATGAATAACCGCGCCGATTCGGTCATGCTCTGCCTCTCCAGGAACAATCGGAGTAATTGCAGTCGAGATTCTGTCGAGGGGAGTGGAATTTCGAAGGAACGGGGCAGTCGACGCAATATGGCCGGATCGACGTCGTACGGACGGTTGGTCGCGCCGAGTACGATGACGGGGGGGTTGGGTAGTAAGGACGACTCACGCTCGCCCCCGCCCCCGCTCCCGCCCCCGCCCCCTCGTACCTTCCTCTCGCTCAGCATCCCGTCCCACAGAGTCAGGAACTCGCTCTTCATGCTGCTAACCGCACTCCCTTCCGTGGAATCTCTCTGGGACAGGAAAGCGTCGATCTCGTCGATGAAGACGACGCTGGGGGCCATCTTCCTTGCCAGTTGAAACGTAGCGGAGATCAATTTATTACTCTCGCCGAACCACTTGTTCATTATCGTCGATAGCTGTACATTGACGAATGTTGCGTGCGACTCCTTGGCAATGGCTATTTCAAATTGGATTGTCAGCATGGGCGCGATGATCGTCCCGGTCAGGAATAACGAGTGGCGAACGAAAAACGGGCATTATGACGAGAATATCGAGCAAGACACGATTGTTGCATATGTGGTGCCCACCTTTTGCCAGCATGGTTTTTCCCGTCCCGGGAGGCCTGTGTTGGCGAAGAGTAAAACGAAAGTAAAAAATGACAAGCAAGTCAGAATTCGGACAAAAATGTGTGACCCCATCACTCCATCCCACCACCACTAATGACAGGATCGACTCACCCGTAGAGTAATATTCCCTTGGGGGGCGAAACCAATCCCGAATCACTAACGAACAGGTCCGGCCTTAGCAGCGGCATCACCACCAGGTCATATATCTCCGACTTGATATCGTCCATCCCCCCCACGTCGGCAAAGTCGACGGATAGACACGTCGGGTCTATCAGGTTATTCTGGGCTATCGATAGCTCGTACGGCGTCAGTGTTTCGAGGGACGACAGCGATCGTTCGTGATGCGACCGAAGCTCCTCGCGTAGCGTCAGGGCGTGGCACAGACCCTCATCCTGGGCATCGTCGATGCGCCGAGGCGGTGGGTCCTCCTTCTTCTCCTCGTCCTCTCGTCGGTCGTGGTAATCCTCGTCGTCGAGCTCCTCCATCATCGCCCTTAGCGCCGCCTCGTGTCGAGACTCCAGGATATTCCTCAGGCGAAGCACGACGCCGCCCTTTCCACCACCGCCCCCCCCGACGCCGTTATCTGCCTCGAATCCATCCATGCCATCGGCGCCTCCCACCCCGGACGCGCCGCCTCCGTTATTGTGTATGATCCTCGCGATCCATCGACTGAAGACGTAGGATGCCGCGAGCGTCACGCCAAGTTCCAGGAGGGTGACCGCTAGCGATGTCGCGATGGCCCTGCCGTCCAATTCCCGCGCCCCGGCGGTCTTCGTCGATGCATCGTCCCTTCGTTCCTTCGCGGCGGTCATGGGGCGGCCGGCTGTTGGACCTTGTTTTGCTTTTATAGAAACGTCGTACGATACGATATGAGACCGAAGAATTTTACCTGAGGTGAGGGACAGACAATAATATTATTATTTGCCCGGACAGAGAAAAGTGGGAATTTTCATATAAAAATGGAATGAATTTGACGTAGCAATGGAACCCTTCGTAAAATCGTTGTGCGTATTCAGCATCATCGTCATCGCCTACTTGATCGCACGGGCGCAACACGCTGTTGGCGTGCCGAGGGGGTGCCTTATCGCCGTCGTCGCACTTGGGTCGACCGTATCATACTACTTAACAATTAATTATCTGGGTACGATAGTCCAAACAGTTTGAGAGGTGAATGGAGGAAGGACATAACCTCTAACCAGCTCCCCCCACATTCCTCACAACTTCGGCCCCCAACCATTATCGTAGCAGTCCCGGCCCTGAACAAGATCAATTAGGCAATGCCTTTTTCTCACGCATTTCATGAGTTCTTTCACACTTCTGATGCTATACACGGACTATTACTTGCCCGATCACGAAACTTGTGTGCGCCCGATGAGAGATGCCCCTTTGTCGGTCCAAACCCAGTTTGAGCTAGATCAAATTCTGCAAGATCTCTTTCTGTATCCCGTGCATCTTCTCGGGAAAGGACAGAGTGGCGTGAGTGGGCATTGATCACAATGGTTTCGGTGGTAAAAGACCAAATGGTTCCATCTCTGGTTCTAAGTTCTGGGTTTCTAGAACAGTTAGGACATAAACAATAGCAGTTCTGGCCCGTTTGGTAAGGTTTTAGTTTATCGACAATCATTGGGACGTATCTTCTTGATTCTCGCGACGCCAGAGTATGAAGCAACCACTCTCCCCCCCCCAAAACCTCATTTTTTGTACGGGCACGTTTCAAAAAAAAGCCGCTTCTTCTATCCCTAGTAACATCGAGCTAATATCTATCGGTCCTCGTGGTATCTCGAGCGATTCACTTGTACAGATGCACGCCCGATTCGACCGTCCAATGCGAGTACGAATCGTTCCCGTCCCTACCGAACACCTCGAGGTGATTCAGGATCGGACATCCCCGACCGCAGTTCGACTCCGAGAATTTGACCGTGGACGACGCGCCGAGCCATCTGTTCGTGGCCATGCTCCTAAGCTGGATCGGCGCGCCTCGGACCCAGTAAACGGACCGATTGCGAGTGGCGCCGTCGCATACGACCTTCCAATCGTCCCCTGAATCGCCCTCCCCGTTCATACCGAAGCCGGATACCTCGTGCTGATTGCTCAATGGAGAGCGTATCGAGTGCGTGTGCAGGTTGACGGACGTCTCGAGGTGGGTGAGTCGAACGATCGATCCGCATCGTATCGGCTTGCCCGTTACGCACGTCCCCCCCTCGGCGTTATGTCCCTCGCGAACCTGCCACAATCCGTTGATCGAACGATTGTCCTCGGAGGCCGTCACGAGCTGCTGACCGGAACCCGACTGGATCTGCGCGGCCTCGCTAATTAGGAAGAACTTCCTCCCGGACTCGACGTGCGCGAGCTTAATCGCCGATCCGCAAGTGACGAACTTCTCGTCGTCGTCGGCGCGCACGGGATGGGGGATGCGTAATGCCATCATGATCGATACGACGATCGCTGCCGTGGCAAGGCGAAGAATAGGCGCAGTCTTAATCATGATGTCGCTGATACTGACGATAACGAAGAAGAACGAGAGGAAGAGACGGGTTTCGGTTGTGAGCGAGGAATAACTTCGATCGTTTGCACAAATTGTGTCGTCGTCGTTGGATACACCGGGTCAAGACGACGACGACGATGACGACGGCAGCGGCGGCGGATCCACTTCCACACGACGGATGTTGACACGCGAATAGGAGGAGCAGTCGGGGGAGTGTTCGATAATGGTTTCCCCATCTTCATCACCGCTGCGGTGGCGGTGAGGGCGGCGGCAAAATCGTAGTGGTCGACCCTGTGAAACCCGACGACGCTCGGCTCGCCGCCCTCCCCTCGATCAATTACAGCAGACATTCGACAGCATTTAAGTTCCGAGGGAAGGCGACAACTAATTCGGAAGCGGAAAAGAGCATGGTGTCGTACCTCGCAAGAAGGATGAAATAAAAAAAAAATGTGAGCCTAAAAATAATAAATACCTTTATGACGTGGAAATGGAAGGGGGGGGGGATTAAAAATAAAATAATTAATAGTGTATCATAATATGGCAAAAAAACAAAAAAATATTCAGCGATAATTACCTATTGATAATTAGCTCTGAGAGATTCGTAGAATAATCGATGTTTACCTTCACTCTCCCCAGCAAAGACAAGCCACCGACCGACGACGTCGATGTAGTAGTACCGCAGGACAGCAGAGCTCAAGACCAGGTCGTCGTCTGCTGCTGCGTCGTTAGTTAGATATATAGGCGATAGTCACTTCTACCCATCTCTCTCGAGAGAGAGATAAGCTATAAGCTGTCTCACGGAGTAAGCTGCCCTAGGGCGCTGGGACTCGAGCTCGCCCAACCTGACATAAAATAACAGACTAATATGGACACGACTCATCATTCCGCACGAGGACGAGGACGACGACGCTTCAGACTGACGATGGGGGGATGTTCTAGGGCGTCATCGTCGTCATCATCCCTCCATCTCGCCGCGGCGATGCCCCTCCCCCTCCTCCTCCTCCTCTTCCTCGTCCTATGCACCGGCGTAACTCTCGCCAAGGTCCAATCCGGGAGGGTCCACCTCTCCGGCGTCAGGACAGAATCCACCCTCGTCAAATTCGCCGTGCCGTCGTCGTCGAAGGTCGAATTGGACGTCAACATCACGTCCTACGGGATGTACGTTAACGAGAGGGACCTACGACTACGGGTGTACGTCGACGACGAGTGGCCGACCGTGCGTCGCGAGCCGCTCTGTCGGGAGAAGGTCAAATATGCCTTTCAATCGCTTCCGGTAGTTCTCGATTATTCGGGGAGATTGCCCGATGATCGGGGGGGGACGAAGAGAGGCACCGTGGTAGAAATGTACAAGGCCCGCGTCGTTGCCTCGATGTACAATCCGCCGCCTCCCAAGCCGGGTGGGGGCCGACCGCCCAGCCCGAGGATGGATAGGCCGAGGTACTATTACTTCGTCATCGACGATTGCTCCCTCGAGGAATCGTACGGCGACGACAAGGTTCCTGACATGTACTACTCGGCGTCGGTAAGGAGCGCCCGTCGTAGCACCTCCTCCTCTGGGGGGGGAGCAGACGAAGGCCTACTACCATACGACCACCTCCCGGCCGACGAGGATGGGATACGCCCGTTGTTGCTCATGACGTTGGCATTCTCCGGGATGTTATTCGCCTTGCTATTCCTAAACATGGCGCGAACGACGTCGATGGCCGTGGGAGGGGGGGGGGAGGAGAGGTCCACGTGGCGATCTTTATCGTCATGGCGGCGTGCCTTACCAACGGACTGTCGGCTTTATGCGAGCTACTGCACATGGAGGCATACCGTCGGAACGGATATGGAAATTATTCCTTCGATGCGCTCTCGTCGCACTTCGAGGCGTTGTCGGATAGCATGGTGTCGTTGATACTCCTATCGATCGGGGGGGGATGGACGTTACCTACGGACAACATGGGCGGGGGGGGGGGCGGCCTCCTCGTCGGGAAGAACAACGATAGCAAGCTGATGCGCGGCATTAGAAATCCCGCCGGTTCGCTACTCGACTTGATATCGAACGGCGGTGGGAACGGAGATGGGAGGGGGGGTATCGTCGCGATTGCGATAATTCTATTACACGCGATACTCGCACAGTGGGGACGAACGTTCGACGACGATTTCGACACCTACCACGCCCTCGAGCATCCGCCCGGTAAGGCGCTAATGATATTGCGATTCGTACTCGGCCTGGTCTTCGTAACGGGCGTGGGTATGGTACGGTCGGGCTCGCAGGGACGATGTCCGCCGTCGCTCATGTCGTTCCTGACCAAGTTCGGCCTCGTGGGGTTGAGTTACTACTCGTCCCTACCCGGCATAAGCATGTTCGTGGGAAGCGCTCTGCCCTACCATCGTCGGCATCAGGCGTTGCATTGGGGGGCGGCGTTGGTCCAGGCCAGCAGCCTCGCGAGCCTGACTTGGCTGTTCGTTGGCGGGTCCGATGCAAGCGCGTACCACAGGCTGTCGAGGGTTGGAAAGCGGCGCGGCGTCGACGGCGCTGATATGGCGGAGGCGATTTCGTCGTCGCAACGGCAGCAATCGGACAATATCGGTCGTGGCGGGACTGCCGGTGGCAGGCCGACGATGTGGCATTTTGGAAAGACGAAGATTCGATTAGATTGAAGCGATGATTCTGTTACAGCCTATTCCATTATTATTTTTTGGGGTGGGGTGTTAAACATAAAATTTTCATATTTATAGTCGAAACTGCGATTAATGCTCGAGCACGTCGATGCATTAACACTATTCATATTAACTAGCTTTGTCCAATGAGACAAACCTTGCACTTTTGATATACGACATCTTGGGATAATTCTTCGCCAGATATGCATTGCCCGTTTGCTGGATTTCGCCCTTTTTAACATGGCGTAAGAAGAAAGACAGCACGGTCAAATGAATAAGAGTCCGCGGAACGTAACAGCCAGATTGACAAACTTACCTGGTTGGGCTTTTCTCCATAGCCTTCATATATTCTGTCAATTATCTCCATTCCACTTGGATAATAGTTATAGCAATTTCATCATTCGAAAAATGTCAGTGGTTCTTTCTACATATGACATTCATCGATATTAAATTTCGGTGAGTCCGTTTCTTACCTGATAACTTCGCCAAAAGGAGCGAATTTTTCCTTGTCTAGGCGCGAATTATCGATTTTATTAAAGAATATCTGCGTGGTGCGAGTGCCCTCCCCAGCCATGGCAAATGTCACTGTCCCACGATCATTGCTTGCCTTAACTGGATCGTCAGCTATGGGGACCTTCCATTTCTTCTGTTTTTTGGGATCACCATTTATGCCCAGTTGCACAACAAAGTTAGGGAGCACTCTGAAAGCACGGCAATCGCCCCAGAATGAGTCTTCGGTAAGTTCCTTGATTCGTGCGACGCCTATGGGTGCCCACTCTGGATGAAGTTTGACAACGACCTCACCGTCGTGACCCTCTTCGCCGTCTAAATTGCTGAATACAAATTTTATAAGATTCTGGTCTTCAAACACATTTTCGGCCTCCTTGATGAGTGGGATGGCAGCAGCTTTGGTAGACTTAATCTTCGATTTTGTTTCCATCGGCTGCTGACGATGGTGGTGGCCCTGTTGATCATCTATTGCGGCTTTCCCGTGCCAGGCGCCACTCGAAAAAGTCTTCAGGCCGACGATTAGGACAGCAGCCACTGCAATCGCTACGAGGATATCTTTGCCCGAGCTAGAAGCCTTCCCGTTGTTTCCTTTGACTCCGACCATTGAATGCAATAATAAATATTTCGTGCGAGTATTTAACTGATCTGCTGAAGATGAAGATCTAGCGGGCGAATAGTGGAGAGGGGTCAGTACAACAGAGAGGGGTGGACTATCGCCTAGTAGTTAGAATACCCCACCATGCCCCCGGAAGGCTGTTTGAAGGAGGTGTATCGTCCCCAGCGCGTCGGGTAGGACTAAAAACCAAAATCAAAACTTAGAAACCGGGTAATACGAGTTTAACCCCTAAAATTTGTCTGTTAGAAATGAAAAACTCGTTTTAGCGATATTTACGTAATATCCACCTAGATACGCTCTAAGGCCATACTCGCTAAATTGTTTTTTTTTTACTTTCCCGCTCAGACAGATTAGGGAGGGCTTTTCCGAGCGACCATGGTAGCCATCGGAAATCACTCCTATCGGCTAGGTAACAAATCACCTATTAAAACCAAGCATGCCAACATCCTCTATGGGGTATGGGCGATGTTCAATGGGCTTGGTTTGGCCTGACTCCTACATATTGAGACACAGCATATGATACACCACAGGCCATGTATTTTGTTAGATTTTATATTTTAACTCTAGGCTCCCTCGGCGCCCCCAATAACATCATCAGTAGCCCCGACAACCTCCTCCTCACCCCATTTTTGCTTTCGAATCTCCAATAACTCATTCCACTTCGTCGGTGACATGTTCAACGTTGCAGCATTTAGCTGCTTCTCCAGTACAATCTTCTTCCTCCCGATGGCAGTATCCTCCAAGGATATCTCCATCTCCGTCAAACTCTGCAGACGTTCTTCGTTCTCTGCTGTCCACAAGTCCCTTGGCAGCGGGTCAGGATTTGATTCGAAGATGCGTTTCAATTTTGAGACCTTCGTCTCCTTCAACATCTTTGCCCCAGGTACCACCCCATGCCAATGAAGCAAACAATAGGAACAACCGATGGTGATGATGCCGTTGTTAATGTAGAAACTGATGAGTCGCCGGCAGCGGGCAAGTAGCGGGATGGGACCACAGTGACAGTCATGGCTTTCGTTGGCATCAACTTTCGCATAGTAACCCGTGCACAACGGACCTGCATCTGCTTCGCAGTGCTCTTGGAGTCCTCATCCGTGAAACCGGCCGCATGCATAGCCTGCGGAATCGTCAGGAAAGGGGCAGACAGTTGAATCATCGCGGCCTGTTCGACCTTCCTCTTAAAGTCACCATTCATCGTAGACATGTTAACAATTGATTATCTGGGGGGTGCTGGACGATTCAGTTCATCGTCAGAAGGAAAAATGCATTCTAACACATGCTCGTGTGGTTGAGTTTTTTCTCAGGGCGTGCCACTTGACAGGCTCGGACGATGGGGTTCCACATAAAATATACCTATTATGGCGCACCAAACAGTTCCACACACCAAAATGACCGCAAAACTGTGATCTACACGATGAGATGGTACGACAGAACTCATTTATGGGTTTTAGAGGAAC
>JALLPB010001142.1:0-11018 GCA_036939975.1 Cyclostephanos tholiformis | reverse complement strand
AAATGACAAAAGAACTGTTCCACAAGGTTCTTTTGCGTATCTGCATATCCGTTCTTCGCTCAAAAAAATCACAGCCTAAACCCTGCCTGGCCTGACCAACAAGGAGATATATGACACAAGACATCAGTTCATTCAAATTCAAACATGCGAACCTTCTCATCCGAAGGTACAGTTTCGCACTGTTGAAATCTTTGTTATAGATTCCTTAGTTCAAATTCTTTCCATGCATGAATCAAATCGTTGCGGCACTTTGTTTTCGAATTGAAATCCTTCGTGTCTCTGACCTACCTAGTAGATACCAAAGGGATTTTATTTTTTGAGTTTGCTACATGCAAAGTAGGCCCTAGAGTAGGTAGTATCAATTCCTTCTTTCCGTTTCCTCGACGAAAACAAAAAACACGCCGTTGGCTCCATCTTGAAAGAACAGCCGCAAACTACCATATCATACTACAGCACACAACATAATTCATCACCAGGAGTGTCTCAAGTTTTTTACTATTATTTTATGATACGTTTCTTCCCGATGGTTTGAAAATTATTTGTTGGATGGATATCGTGAACTGAATCGAACCATGACACGATTATGTAATAATGGATGGCGTATCGTGGTACTAACATATGCCAAAAGATAAAGTAGTACTATCGAGTTTTGATCGCACTTCCTACACTGAAACGATTTTATTTTTTTATCAAAAAAAATGATGTCATAAAATAATATAATCATAACAATCAATCTCGTTAGGCCGCATGACGACAGCGACGACTGCGAGTGGGCGGCGGCAACGGCCCGGCGACTGCCGCGCCTCCCGCAACGCCGACGGTCCCGTCGTAATATCATCATTCGGCACCACCATCGTCGCATTCCTCCTCGTTCTACTACTACTTCTACAGCCTTCCCTCGCGGCGCTCCATCTCGACGAGACGTTCGAAAGTGCCGGGGCATACGCGTTTACGGCGGTGGAGGGAGGGGGGGGCGGCGGAGGAGATCGGCAACGACGTCAGCAAGAACAGCAACAACAAGAACAGCAGCAACAAGAACAACAACTGTCGTTCTTCGAGCCCGACTTCTTCGATCACCTCGGCAGGATTACCGACAATCTGACCACCACGCTCGTCGAGGGCGGCACCGCCAACGCCAACGCCAACGCCGCCACCGTCGCGAACGATAATCCCCTCCACGGCACTCCCATGCCACGTCGATGCGAACGCAGGATAATGCGAGGCGCGAGATTGCCCGACGAATGCAAGCTCTGGCTGCGCGCCAATCCGGAATACGCGCTCCCGAGCACGGCGCCGGACGCGACGTCCTACCCGACCTACGATCCCACGATGCGTCCGTCGGCGGGACCGAGCGTCGCGTTCGAGATCACGGGGGGGGAGGCGGTCGTCGTGACGGGCGTGGCGTCGGTTGCGGGGGAGGACGTCGGGGTCGAGGGGGGGGAGGAGGGGACGATGCGCGTCGACGTCGGCGACGAGATCGAACTCGAAACGCTCGTCGCCGACGTCGTCGATGACGACGATACCGACGCATCGTCATCGTCGTCGTCGTCGTCGGTGGTGGTGGTGTTGGGGGAAGCGATAAACGCATCGCTGACCTACAGGCTGGGCCCGTCCGACGATACCTTCCTGGAATCGTACCGTCCGTACGTCAACTTCGGGGATAGGGAAAGTTTGAAACTCGACGCGACGAGCGGCAACGACGACAGGGGTGGGAGGCCGACCAAGGTGATATTGTTGAAGTTCGGTTTGGGAAGGACGTACGACGAGGTATCGGGCATACCGTCCGGGGTGAGTTTTTTCGGGTTGGGTCGGGTCGGGTCGGGTCGGGTCTCGTCATCATCCCCCCCCCCCCCCCCCCCCCCCCCCCCACCCCCCCCCCCCCCCNACCACCACCACGCTTTTTCGTTTTCATTCTGTTTTTACATCATCGCGACGATTGACCTCCTGACACGCGACACCGTATCGTCCCCATCCCCCCCTCCCCCCCCCCCCCCCCCCCCCCCCACCCCCCCCTCCCCCCCCCCCCCCCCCAACAAAAAGTCGAACGGGACGGTAGTGCTACAGAGCGCCAGGCTGCACATGTACGCTCTATCCGACGCAGACTTCGGGGGGTACGTGACCGAGGCCCCGAGGCGCAGGGGTAGAGGCAGTGGCGCGGGCGGCGGTCGGAATCAAGACGACGACGACGACGACGACGACGTGAACAATTGGAACGAGGAGGACGTCGCGTGGATCGATTACGTTGATGTCGACGGTGGTCGACGCGATGCCGTGAAACTATTGCCCGATGACATCGACGATGACGGCAACGGCAACGATAACGGTGGCGATGACAACGATGGCGAAAGGAATTGGCGGGTCCTACAGGAAAACGAAAACACGGGGGAGGAGGATTGGGGGGGGGATGTCGAATCGAATCAACGGATGCGCCGGCGCAATCCCGAATTGGGACGATTCGGTAGCGCCATCGCGAATCGCTGGATGGTGGCCGATATCACGAACGCCGTCATCGAGAATATGATGGCGTCGAAGACGACGGATGGAGGCGGGATGACGCGGTCGCGATTGTCGTTGATGATCACCACGAATTCGAACGATGGCGTAATATACGCATCGAAGGAGGATTCGTCGGGCAATGGACCGTACCTGAAATTGACGTTCGCATTATCGGGGGTGAAGGTGGCACGCAATTCCACCACCGATACCACGGAGGAGGATGAGACGAAGGAGGATACGACGCGTCCCTCCCTCAGCCCCGCGCCGTCGATCTCTCCCCCCCCGACGTCGTACCCCGTCGCGCCTCTGATCAGACCGTTTAAGCCGGGACAGGAGGGCGGGATCGACGAGATGACGCCCATCGCGGAAGAGGTCGTGACCACCGTGGTATCGTCCTCCTTCCGTATGACCATAACCGCCATCGAGACCGATCGTCGTCGTCGTTTCGTCCGTCGTGCCGATCGGCATCGTCTGAAGCAGGAGGATGGTACCGCCTCGAATCATCCGTCCCTCGATACGAAGGAGGAGCCGGCGATCGTCGAGCACCTAACGCGCATATACGGCGAGGTATTGTCGATCCCGCCCATCGGCGTATCGCTCGCGTTCGAGGAAGATGTAGTCGTCGAGGACATCGTGACCGGTACGGATGGAGAGTCGAAGGGCGTGATACGCAAGAGCGTATTCCGCGTCTTGGGTGAGTGAGCCGATATCATCGTGCGTGTTCGTTGTGGTATGGCCCATTCCCTTGAACATTTCTCACCATTTATCCTGGGAAATCCGATCCCGACGAATGCTGGCGCTGTCGTCGTTCCCCTCCCTATTTCACCATCCAACGTCCCCCTCGAAAACGAAAATTCGCTTTTAGCCGTCTTTGATCATCCTGAGGTCGAAAAAATGCCGTCCGAGGCTGTCGATATCCTCGACGAGGCCACAGTCTACGCCTTCACGGGGCAGGAGGAGCTCGAGTTCATTGAGGTGTTCAAGAGCATTGGAATTTCCATTGTGGACGATCCCGCCGAGTACGACGTAACGGTGCTCAAGATAGATTACTCATTGCCCGTCGAGGAAGATGACTTCCATGGCTCGTCCGCCACTGTCGACGATCCCGCCATCGATGCGAGCGAAAAAGACGACGAGGGCGATTCCTTGACGACTACTCCCCCGTCGCCACCATCGTGGATAAAACCCGCCTTCATAGCCGGCGCGTCTGTTGTCGCCCTCGCTTCCACATCAGCTGCCCTTCTCCTATGGAGGCAGCGTCGCGGCGACGCCTACGTCGACGACGATGCCCACATGAAGACGATGGGCGACAGTCCCCGAAGTCTCGATCCGACGGACGTACCGTCCACCCCGAGCCCAGCCATTTTCATGGACCGTTTCAGCAAGAATAAGACCAATTTCGACTATGCCGAATTGGAGGATGACAACGTTAACGTCAAGGACCCCTCTTTCTACGCCGAGCGGGATGTCGTCATTGGCCCTCCCACGAACGGTGACGAGTGCCGCCTTGCTAATGCTAGTTCCATGTCGAATAAACATCAGCCAACGGACGACATCGAGTACGCCAAGCGCGGTGCCTCTTTCGATTATCACGACGATTCCTCGATGAGCGACGTCAGCGCTCATCTCTTGGGGGCCAAGGGCAGCATACGGAAGAACGATGTCAACGTGAGTCAGGCGGAGAGCCTTTTGTTGGATACGACTATGGAAAGCTACAACATGGAGGCCATGAGTGCGTTAGATCAAGTTCGATTCGAGGACGTGCTGAACGTGGATGGTTCGTCAAGATCAGGTACCGCTGTTCGTGGACGTGCCGGGGGGGGCATCGTCAGGGTTCCGAGCGACGACGAGGGCTGCTCTCTCTCGACAGGGGTGATGCCGTCGGACTTGTATAGTAATCTCTCGTTAAAGTCCGACAATTTGCGCGACGACTCCAATGTAGCATCCTATGAAGGTCACTACTTCGCCCTGGACCTGTTGAGGAACAAGGACAGCCCCATGGTGGATATGCCTCCTCCCCCGAGCGACGTTGCAAGTGTTTCGTCATCGCAGCAAGATTTGGAAGAAATTCTTGCTGCAGTTGACAACATCATGCCAGGGGGGGAGATGGACTTTGCCCTGACGAGGGAAAAGAGCGAGCGAGATGCCATTAGCCAGAGCATCAAGGACGAATTGAGCAGGGTCATAGCAATATTGGAGTCTCCGGAAAATGCCGAGGAAGGAGGAGTGGGAGAGTCTGTAGATAGGAGTCATTATATTGGCACGGTGGAAGGACGCACCGTGGTTGAGGACAATTCCGCTCATGGAAATGATGCAGCGGATACATCTGGTTACGAGGGCATCAGCGTCATTGTTAGCGATGAGCCTGAGCCCGATGAGAATGATCATATGAGGCAGATGAACGAGGCCCTTTCAGACTGCAGGGATATCCTTGAGAAAGCGCGATCATCTAACAAAGGCATGCCGTCAAATGCTTGTAATGATCCAGAGGGTGGCACGGATGGAGATGGATGGAATGCCATCATTGAGGACGAAGATTCTTCTTTGATGACTGAAATTATTGATTGAGTTTGTGTTCAGTTTGGAGTTCAGCCTATGTACTTCATTATTTGTGATATTCCTTTTGTATGCGAAGGCCCTGTAGGAGGTGTGTGTGCTATTCAAAGCAACTACCTACTATTCTTCTCCCATAGTATGGTTTGTGTTTGTTGAGCAACAGCATTCGTTAAGAGATAGTTTTTGGAAGATGTGTGTGCATTCTTCGAAGCAACTATTAATCATCTCATGTGATATGCTTGTCGAGCAATACCATTCATTAAAATTTAATCATGTTTCATAGTGTTATGATAATGGCTTGGATGCATTCGGCGTGCCTTTCCTCCAAGAAGTCTTGGAGTTCCTCGTTGTCGGGGTCGATGGTGATAATGGCCTCGAGTGGTTTCCCAAGGTGAATGGCTAACGCTCAGTTCGTGAAGGCGATTGCATGTTCCGTCGCGGATCCGTCGATGAACTTTCCGCGCCAAGATGGCGATTCTCGAAGTCATCGGCTGCCTCCCGAGCCAAGATGATGAGCTCTAGGGTCGGACGACTTTTCGTAGAGGTGGCTTTTGCGAAGGAATGGGCCATCACGAAGGCTGATGTGAGTTTGATCCGTTCAATGGTAGGTTCGGTGATAGGAAGTTGTGTCGTCTCTGGCCTCGTCGTCCTGTTCTGGCGGTCTGCCGTCATTCATTCTTGCTCGAGTGGTCGTTGATGCTGCTCCCCGCCAACCTCCTCTTCCTCCCCTGGGTGTGGCTGTGGCTTGTGCTGGGCCATTTTCTTCGACGGGATGAGTGTTTGTCTCTTGTTTGCTTGCTGCCACCATTCTGGCTCCGGCGCTTCAGCGTGAGGATCTTCGTGGAGGGCCGTCGGCGGTGGCACCTGCTCCTGCTTCGTTCTCCACAGTGGTGGGTTCCGTCTTGGCTTGAGTTTGATCAGTGGGTGGCATCGATCTGTCGGATCTAGTCCCTGTACTGGTTGTCGTCGTCTTTGTCATCATCGTCGTCGTCGTTATCTTGTCATCATTCATTGAAGTCGACGTTGCCGCGATTCGACTCGTCAAGAATCAAATCATATTCGTGATCCACAACGACTGCGTCGATTATCCATGGCATTGTCGTACGTATGACAACACCAACATTTTTCCTTGGCTGCTGGGTCAACATCGACGGGGGGGGGGGGCATACGTTGGGGCCATGCACACAATCGTCAATCATCATGCATACATCGTACAGTTCGGTGCTGGAGGTACCCTCACCCAGGTTGTCGTCATTGATGTCACCCCCCCCCGAATCATTGATGGGCGTGTCGTCATCATCGACCTTTTCCCGTCCTCGTGACCATTGTCCCGGTCAGTTGTCATTGCCAAGCTATTTGCTGGCTGGGCAGTGTGTCATTGTGCATGCACTTTCAAAAAATGACAAAAACTCTGGGGGTGGCCCCATCTGCTAGCTGGGAGTCAATCAATACGGCCACTATAAGGTAGGCTATTGGCCGTGGCCACAGCTGTCACCATTGTCCAATGGCCCACCCCTATTCATGGTCTTAATATAAGTCTTAAGTCTAAGAATTATGGCAGTGGCAAGCAGGAAATCGAACTCCAAAGTGAAGCATGCAGCTGACATGCACCATGCCCTCCCCCCACTCTCTCTGTACTGCAGTCTACCTATGGCACATGTGTCAGCAATTGGAATGGGACTTCTTTTTCAGGGTTGACTTGGGTCTGGATGAGTTAGGTAGTCACTTGAGATTTGTTATCACATAGGTGACCAAAGGGCTGGACAAGGGCATGCCCATCATATGGAGCTTATAATGCAGTCCCCGACAAATTCAGTGCCAAAGATGGAGGTCTTGATGGTTGGCTGTCATTTCGATACCCAAATAATAAGGGCCAGATTACAATAAATCAAAATATCAGTACAAGACCGGTCTGTTTGCAACGAGCATGGTTGCTATCACATATCATTCGTAGGTCTACCTCTTTATGAAGAGGGTCAGGCATGTCAGGAGGAATGGCCTCGCGAACATCCCCATAAAATTCCATCCAGTCATGACAAGGAAAGTCACTGGCAACAATGTCAGGACAGGTCAAGTTAAAAATCAGTCTGGTGTTATGTTTAAGTCTAAGGTATCCCATTATGTGGAGGGCAGCTTCCAAATGTCTCTCCCATGGGAGTGCTAGTTACGAGGATAACATGGAGACTTCAGTTGCAATATCAACATGACTGAGCTCTACCATCCAATGTATCACACCGATGAGGTGCTGAAAGAATGATGCACATTCTGGGTCCTGGGTCTAGAGAGTCTGTCACATCGGTGTCAGGGCAATAGTCACAAGCAAAAGGATTATCTGCCTTTGCTGGAATTTTGTAATGCCAGTTCCAAAGTGGTGCATGCAGCTGACATGTGCCCGGCACGTGCTTGACAAGTGCCCCCCCACTCTCTCTGTACTGTGGTCTACCTACAGCGTATCCTAATGCACATCATACTCTGAGGAAAATTCTCGTGAATTGAAAACAGACCAACCGGTGAGGGAGACTCCCCCCACATGGTCATATTTCCTCAGGAGAAAAGGGTAATATTATCCGTTTCCCGCAGGGGTGTGAATCCTCCCCAGCCCAACAAATTTTTATTTTTATTACTTAGAAGTTTTGTCCTTCGGCCGATACTTTCCTCATTCGCCCATCCATTGGGTCGCTACACCTTGGCAGCACTTCCTTGAACACCTTGTCATCATGGTGCAAGTGCACAGCATTGGCAGTTGCCCCATCGCTCGTTGCATCTCCCACTGGCTTCGACAATGGGATGGGCTTCATTGAGCTCATAACCCTCCACCATCTTTCCCCTCCACCCAAACCTCCTCCTCACCCACCCCTCCATTGCCCGCCACATCCTCCATCATCAGTTGATTGTTATTTTTAATGGCAGAGTGAGTCGAAGTTGCAGCTTGGTGGGGGGATGAATTATGGCTGTGTGGAGTATGTTTTCATGACCTTTCCTAACCGAGTCATGGGTTCAGTTGGGGCACAAGTTTGTGTGTCACAAACACAAATAACGTATCTCCATGGCATTAGCAGCCTTTCCGCAAACGATCTGTCACAACTAATAAGCAAAATACCCTAGTATCTAAAATACAGCATCTATTCCCAGAATTACACAGAAGACCCAACAGATTTGTTTAACTTTTCATGCTTTTTAGCTGTATTTCAGATACTAGGATGTTTTAGATACTAATTAGTATAACAGATTGACAAGGATGAGATCTTACCCTCAAAGAAGGAACTGGTTTATAAAAAAGAAGGACTCTATCACAATACAACATATGGCAACTTGTTCCTCCAACTCTTCTAACTACACTAAACCCCCATACAACTCATACACGATACACGCAAAGCTCAGGCGGCTACTACTCTTCCACCCCCCCTCCTCTGCTGCAATTCATAAAAAATTGTTGTTGACATTGTTATCATCCAATTCTCACGCCTCTTTGTAATCTTGTGTCCTCGCATGTCTTTGTCGTGTGTCTTTGTCATGCATCTTTGATTTTAAATTCTCTCTAAAAGTGCTGAGTTGTGTGAGATGATGTTTGATGCAGTCAAACTGATGAGAGTTGTATGTTTTCGCTTGCTGGTTTGGGCTCTGCTATTTTTTGGTTGCATTGCCAATTTTTGAGTTGTATTGCCCCAATTAAAATTGAGAAAATGTTCGAAAAAACTCATTTCTTTTGCATGGCTAAAAAAATCATAATTCTCCAGCCCTGCCCAAATTTCACTGCAAAAACCCTTCCATAAAGTCCTCTTGCATCCCCTCACATCTGCCTCCAAATAATCTACCATAGGCCATGGGATAAGAGTATGTTTGTAGGCATTTCAAAAAAATACTTTTTTTTGAAAAACGTAGCTTTCTTTTCATCCTAGACGATTTATATTTGTAGGCAGATCAAAGTGCGTACTTGCATACTTTATCACTAAGTATCCTCTAAGTATCCATTTTAGATATTTACAGAACTGGCGCTGATGGGCAAGAGTGTGACATAATTCTCTATCATGATTTTTCCATCGGAGGAAGCACTATCTACGTCAGCTGGTCTTATCATTCAGGCTGCTGCCGTTGCCCGAGCAAGTGAATTGTTGGAGGGAACGAATGCATCGTGCTTACGCGGAACGTTTTTTCAGTCGCATAAGCGCCATTCTATTGCTGAGGTTTATAGTTGGATGGGTGAAAGAATTTTTAGACGTGCATTTCGGATGTCATTCGACAGTTTCTGGCATCTTCACTCTGTGTTGTTGCCCCATATTTTGACCATGACTGAAAGAGCAACGATGTACAAAAAAAAGAAGGAAGACAGGGTGGCAATTTTTCCTTCCCCCCCGTTCGTAACGGAGAAATTTTTTCAAGCATGCAGCTCGGTGCCGCATTGCGTTACTTCGCTAGCAGATCACCATATAACATCATGTGTGTCTTCCGTGTCTCATATTCTGAGGTACTGAAGAGTGTATGGGTTGTTGTCAATGCAATTTACCACTGCCCTCAGTTTCACATCAGTTATCCATCTTCAATAGAATAGCAGCACAGAATTGCAGCTGAATATTATTCTGCAAGCACTCTGAAATTCAGGAACTGCGCTGGAGCTATTGATGGCATTCTTACATGGACAGAGAAGCCCAGTCTCACTGAAGCAAAGTCTGTGGGTGTTGACCAAAAAAATTCCTATGCGGTTGCAAGCACAAGTTTGGTTTGAATTGCCAGGCCGTCTCTGACTGTCGCGGCAGAATTCTTGACATTTCAATCAAGTGTGGAGGTTCCTCTTCCGACTGCCTTGCTTTTGAGGCTAGCGAGTTGTACCGACGTCTAGAAAATGGCCTGATGCAGCAAGATGATGGCAATGAAAGGTTTGTCCGAAAAATATGAGCACTCTAGAATTACTGCAGACTAAGCTGTTCAATATAATAGTCAATGGCCATTGAGAGAGACCAAAACAACTTGAAGCTTATGACAAGCGCCATAGTAAATCGAATCGAAAATAAGCGCTTAGAATAAAAACATTTATTAATTAGAAGGAGTACTATTGCTCTTTTTTGGGGTTGCCACTAATGAGTTTAACTCCTCCACATTCATGTCAATTTCATCTTCTATCCCTTTTACTTCGCGCATAACTGCATCAATGATTGCCTGGTTCTGCATTGCTGGGTCAGCCAATCTTTCGGGGAGTCTCGAGAAAGGAAGAGGAGGAGGAGGAACAGTCTTCGCTGTCGGCCATGATTGAACAATTTTGAGGGTGGAATATGATGGCAGGAAGAAAGTACTTAACTAGGTATGCAAAATTTCTAATGTCAGGGTATGCACCCCGAGGCGGAACAGGATTTGGCGTGAACGAAAAAAACATACCTAAAAAAGTACTTTTATGGGTATGTTTTTGGCTTGAGCTATGTTTTTTTTGCCTACAAAGGTAGTCTTATTGAAATTCTACCTTTTTGCGCTAGTTTTTAGCTGCATTCTACCTTTTTTGGTAGAATTTCCAAAACTCCGGGTGGGAGAGAGGGGCTTTTTTGTACAGCTTCTAGCCAAAATTACATGGCGTGGTAGAAAATCCCCCCACTCTTAACAAGAGACACAGGAAATTCTACCTTTTTCGTAGAGAAACCTAAGCTCCCATTTGTAGCAAGTCCTCTGTAGTTTGTACATAGTAGAAGAATACTGAACTGAAAAAAGGGAGGGGACGGCCTGCCTTAAAAATTTGGGTGCGAGAGAGGAATACAATAAAATAAGATCAAGATGATGCTACGCTGCATCCTGATGGATAGTCCCTCTTCTCCCCCTTCACAAAATCTCCACATGCCAATGGGGATCCATATTTCAATTGCGTTGAGAATGTATTAGAAATTAACTCACACATCCCACAGCAGACCCACTCCCGCTCCCACTCCCACTCCCACTCCCACTCCCACTCCCACTCCCACTCCCACTCCCACTCCCACTCCCAC
>JALLPB010001141.1:0-26942 GCA_036939975.1 Cyclostephanos tholiformis | reverse complement strand
AATCATTCCACACCTTCTTGGCTGAGTCATGGCTATGCTCCTGGGAAAGACAACATTCCTCCACCCACTGATGCATCATATCAGAAGCATCTCCCCCAGCTCCAGATGCATGAGTTACAACTTTTTTACCATTTTTGCGGAAGCATCCAGGACTATGCACCCCACTTGCAATAATAGATCCATTAAGGAGACACTTCATTGCTGCATTACACTTCTCAGAACGATGGCATTTACATTTACGATAGATAGACCCATCCTTGTTCTCGTGGTGAAAAGTGTATCCAAAGCCATAATGGAAGAAGCAAGCCATCTTAGTCTCTTCTTTAGAGTTGTCAAACCTGAAAAGTGATAGAGCGCCTTAATCGCCATATGTTTGTGAGTTTATGTCAAAACAAAAATCTGACACAACCATTTTAAAGAGGAAAACCATACACACCTTTTGGTACTTCAAAGAGAGAACAATTACAGAGCCCATGATATCAAAGAATGATTAGAAGTTGATCAGACAAATCAAGAAAACCATGTAGATGCAACTTACCTCAGTGCACTGTTATTCATCTCATCAGAAGCAGATGGATCCTCAATGGCTGGCGGGTCATCGTATTGTCTCAAACGCCTCTCAACCTCATCTTCAATGTACTTATTCCTGATCACCGCCTTGGTACGGCATTTCAAAACATCCTCAGTGCGGCGTTGCACTTCAAACTCAAGATCAAACATATTGGGCACCAAATTAGTTTGATCAGAAAAGGGCTTGGTCGCAGATGCTTGGGAGAGAGGATCAGCAGAACCAATGGAGGATTGTGATGACAATGATGACCTTAACCCCATCCTTGACAAGGCAACAGCTCTATTATTCTCAATTCTGATGTGCTCTTCCAGTGTAAGCCCTCTAGCTGGATCAAAAGGCCTGGCACTCATGTTCAATCCATTAGAATTCAACGACTGAAACATTGAATCTGCGGGAGGATGGCAGTAACACGATTAGTTTTTGTCCCCAGATAATAAATGATACATGCATCGGATAGGCAAGATTAAGGGCTACGCACCTACGGTTTGACTTTCTCGTTCAAATCAAATGGTCACAAAGTAATGATCGACGAGGTGGGAGGCTAGTTTTTTGGCCCAATTTTTCGATGATGCAATAGGGTTTGGGAGAATGGCAATACCACCATTAGTTTTGGTCCCCAGGTTAAAATTGAAACGCGCATCAGATAGTCAAGATAAAGGGCTACTTTGCTGTTGCTTTGGTTTTTTTGTGAGAGTGAGGTTGTGTTCAATTAAATGCTGTTGGCGTTTGGTCATTTTTTCAGTTCAACAATGCTTTCTTGAAGAGAGAAACCTTTCTTGGAACAGATTTATTACTAGGGTACATTAGGGTACAGGGTACCAAATGGGACAATAATAATATATATCACCGAGACATTTTCTAACGATTTAGCTCACTGCAACTGCATTGCAAAATGACAGAAGTTTCACTGCAACATTGGGTGCTGGCATTGTGGAAATTGTTGGGATAAAGGATATGTTTGCGGTGAGCGGTGAATTAAATTGTTGAGATTTTTATTTAATGTTAATGACAAATTTAATAATGAATTAAATTCTTGTTGAGATTTATATTTAAGAAAGTTCTTAATGATAATTTTCATAATATTAAAATGCAGACAGGTACATTGACCAGCCATTAATATTATTATATGATAAAACAAACATAAAAATGAAGCCCAATCATTGCCATTGCCATCATCATCATCACCAACATCCTCGCCCTCATGCTTGACCGTCGACATTGCAATCCCCATCAGCCAAATAAGAGTACCCTGATTTTTGCCACACATTCTGCATGCACCATCTCTGCCAAGATCCCCACCTCTGCCTCAAGAATCCAACCCGACATGTCAAAGCGGGTGGCACCGCGGAGGGGCGTGTCAAGATTTTGAGCCATCATTAAGTCTGTATAGAACTTCTTCATGTTAGACTTAAAGAGCTTATTAATGCCCCATCACCGGCTGGAGGAGACCCGTGCAGCCACCAGGAATGAACTAGATCTCAACTCCAAGCTTCTGGATGGCATCAGAAAAAGAACCAAGGAGATGAATGGAAAATGAATCAAAATTGGGACGATCCCAATGGGAGCCATCACTGCATAGGGCTTGAGCACATGCTCGACCCACTCAAGCATCATCGTCTTGTCAAACCATGCCTTCCTCTACACAGTGTAGATGCTTCCTTGAAAATGTTGGGGTAGCTTGGTCTGGTGAATAGTCCCCCCCCTTACACTTTTGTAGACAACAAATGGGCGGAGGAAATTTCCTGATCCAGTCACAGTAAATGCAACAGTGCAGCGTTTACTGTCATTTGCGCCTGCACGCATGTTGACTGTATTCTGACCACAACGATTGATTGTTGTCTTCATTGTCTGCCTGTAGTAGACATTTGTTTGGTCCATATTCATAGTGAACGTAGGGTCATGAGTATGACCAACACACATGGGGACAACCAAGTTCATGTAAGACTTGGCTTCGGCATAAACAGCATCAGGAGGGCACTGTGCAGTGTGTGTTGCCAAACAATGCACCATGCCATTCTGCTGTAAGAAGTGGGAGATACACATAAAACAAGCTTCGAGTGTTTTTCTCCAAAGGCAGGCTTCAGTTGAGTGGCCTTCTTGACAACTGTCATATGAGCAACTGTGATCATACAAATGGGGTACAGAGCCAGGACCGTGCTCAGGATGCGGTTCCCTTGAACCCATCCTCTTGGAGGAGTCCGGACAGAGATCCAGCCCCTTCCACAATCAGCTCCCAAGTGAACCTGACCACACCAATCTGCACTCTCCACTGCCACCTTTGCTCGCGCTCCCATTTCCGAAGCACAGCTATGAGCTGATGTCTTAGCATCATTGGTTGGAATGTTGGTGGATGTTGTCGGGATCCGTGCCAAAAATAGGGGGGGGTCTTGCCCCTGACACGATTGTTGCGGCAACCAAGTTGAGCATAGAATGAAGGTTGAGGTGTTGAAGGAAAGGATGAAATATAGGGGGGGCGAGGAAGATGATGTGTTGGCTGTTTATTTGATAAGTGATGGGGTGGTGGGATGTAAGGTCGGATTTCTTGGACAGCATCTGGCAACAATGAGGGCGGACAATTACGATGGAATTATTTTGCATATCATCGAGGTCTACACTGATCGATGCACTAGCATCATAAAATGCAACAAAATGCATCGGAATGAGGGTTGCTGCGTGGGTAAGATCCTTGGGAATCATAAATGTTTGGAGTTTTAATAACTAACTATTAATCTATTAAGGTTGCAAATAACCACAAATCTCCCCTTCACGTAGAATAATTAAATTTGAATTGATTACTAAAATAAATGATCACTACCTATAAATTAATTCCCTCAACAACAAATTCCTTAGACCCAGACCCTCGCTTCATTGGGGAAGAATGAAAATCCGGTCTTCCTCCATGTGTTGTGGACCATCCTGTCCTCAATCGTGTGCTTGGTTGCAATAATCCATTTGGAGACATGATGATGAGTGGGGCAAGGGATCGGCATGGCCGGATCTTGCAAAAACATCCACTCTTGATACTGATCATGTACCTTAGCTTTTAGTGGCTTGTTGCACCCAACATTGACCGGCTGCACCATTCCAGTGCATCCAGGAGGTATGAAATTGACCTCCATGCCGAGGGCCTGGATGGCCTGAACAACCACTCCCATTTTGTAGACCTTAAAATGGTCCAAAAGGAGAAGCGGCACAATCCCACGAGGAGCATTGGCAACGTATGGCTCAGGGCACAACTCTACCTATTCCAACATCACCTCCTCATCAATCCAGGCCTTTTCCTGGCAGCGGTAGCAAAGTTAGACAGGCAGCGTTGGAAACTCATGCCTTGCAATTGTCCCATTCTACTTGCCTGTGTTTGATGAGAATAGTAATATAAAATAATTAGTATGATTACCTAGTGAAGTTTAGAACCAAAATTTACCACTCACCTTTAAACACCACCATCAACTGCACCATTTGCCCAGATGCTGTAATGCGTGCTGTGACAGTGACACACTTGCTATCAGCTGATCCAGTCGGTGCATGCATGTTGACAGTGCAGGCACCGACCTGATCAATCATAGTCCCACCTAACATCAAAGATGGGCACCTCAGAGGTGGGGGCGGATGTACTTGAGGAAAATGAATGCTTCTGCTTCCACCTCATGAGGATCGCACGTCAGATTGTTCCTTGCAACAAAGCGTGACAGAGGATCGCATGTCAGATTGTTCCTTGCAACAAAGCGCGACAGACAAATTTTCATGGCCCCTTCAGAAAGGTGAAGATCATCAGGGTTCAACTCCCTCAACTTCCTTGGAAGGGTGAAGCAATTCACTTCAAAACCCTTCTGCCTCCACTCCTCAATGAAAGTGGGTAGGCCCTCCTCAATATTATCCACAAGACTTGCAGGGCCCGGGTGAGGTGACATCTTGGAATTAGGATCACGTTGGAATTTCTTAAAGTTCTTCAATCACTTGTAAATATTCAAAGGATTCATTTGAACGCAGGCAGCGACTTGGGATAGATTGAGATGCTGCTCAGACTGAAACTTCTCAACAACAGAAAGGATGTTCATTTTCTCTGCAGTAGAGTACCTAGTCCGAGTTCCCACGACCCCAGACTCATACCTCTGGAGTTGAATCCTCTTGGGTTGTAGATCTTCATGGGTGCTGTAGGGGGGATTGGAAGAGGTCCAATAAAAGTGATGAAGAAGGAGCAGAAATTGAGTTGTGTTGGGTTGTGTTGGGCGTGTCCATAGGTGTAGCTTTTTCATATAAGGCCTAATACAGAAAAAGGCATCAAAACAGTGCTGCACCATAAAAAAGAAAAAAATGGTGTAAGTAGGAACTATACAAAAAACTATTTTGTCTATTTAGCACCTTTAGCTTCCCATTTGCGAGACGTTCTGTCGTTTTTGATTTTTCTTAAACTGCGTACAAGTGGGAAACCGCTTCTGGGGCTTCGGCCCTCTTTTGGGACCTTTGACTTTGTGGCTTAATTTCAGCTCCCACCATCCATTTTCAAAGCCGAGAAATGTACGCCAGATGGAGTATGGTGTTGAGAGTTGGTGGATGTACTTTGTTTGGTGTTTGGGCAACTCTTTCCATGGCATCGGGATGCCCTTTCGTCGAGACCCAAAAAGTGGCATCGAAATTTTTACACTAAAGATTTACACAAGATTAAAAATTTTAAACTAGATTTTTATTGAATCACTAGCTATTCGCGCACCCCCAGCACCTTGCCGCATTTCCATCGCCTCGTTTCTTTTGCAGAGCGATCTAAAGGAGCCCTGTCACCATGCATTCATCTGGAGCGAATAGCCGCAAGCGGAAGGATGACTCTGCCAAGAAAGGAGAGTATCAAAAGTTCGACAAAGCAAGCTCCAACAGCGACAAAAGCGTCTGTGAGAGCATATTCCCCTCAGCACGAGTGAGAGATCTCATTATCCCCTCCACCGTAGTAGTAGTAGTAGTAGTAGTCTTCTTCATTGTTGTCGTCATCACGCAAAGTGACAGGGCAAAGTCGGTACCGTCACCATCCTCCACGTTGTCCTCATCGGACAAGGGGGATGCCTCCAATGCATATGGGATGCCAGCGAAATGCAGCCTCGCCGCAAGCTCGCACATGGCCAAGGCCCGAGGAGGTCCTCCGACTTTATCATCCTCGTCGTCCTCGTCGTATTCGTCATTGTCTTTGCACCACGATCTCCGCTGTCGCCCCCCCCCCACAACATTCGCCCCCCGGGGACTACTGTGTTGCCCGTTTTCCCTTCCACCGTCGACGTCGACGTCATGGTCCCCTCCCTCTCCCCCTTGCTGCCATTGTCATTTTTCGTCGCACGAAAGAACGTCCGCGTCGGTCGTCGGTCGTCCTCCCCCCCTCCTGGCCTGTCGTTGTTGTCATCGTTCGTTCGCAATGGGAGCAGCCGCCACCGTCGTGGCCCTGCCGCCCTGCCGCTCGCCCTGCCCCCTCCCTCTCCCCCCCCTGACAATGACCGCCCTCATCGTCTTCGTACCCCTCCATTGCCCTCTCCCCCTTCCTTTGCATTTTTTTCTCACGACGGGAGCAGGAGGAGGGTCATTGTCATCGCACGACCCTGTCGCGTGTTGTGCCCCAACCACCGCGCGAGGAGGGGCGGGGGCGGAGGCTGCCACCCGTGGTCAGACATGAATAACGTGCCCATTTGTGTAGTATCCATCTGTCTGCTTGTTGAGGGAAAATAATATAATGATGCTTGTGACGCATTGCTGCACGTCAATTCTTCTGCCACCCTGGAATAAAAGAATCGCCCAGAGATTTTTCTAGCCTTTTGTTAGGCAAAGACCAAAAAGCAGCCAACGATTTTTTTAACAAAATTGTTTCAATGACCCTGATTGCGACCCTTCAACAAAGGCTATGGGAATGCTCTTGGAATGAGATAAACAAGCCTTAGGTAGTTCGAAGCCTGTACTTTAACACAGTATGTTTGGATTTTTGAAATTTGGCCATTAACTAGTATCTTAAAGCACTCCTAGAAAGGGGAGTTGTGTGTAAATCGACCAAAAAAGTGGTCCGAAATACGGTTAAACTCTCTGTATCAAAAGAAAAAAGTAGTTCATCCTTCCCGATGGATAAATGTTGATTTGGAAAGGTTTTAGTTTTTGTTGAGAAGAGATGTCATCCCCATGTATGACCCCATAATTGAGATAAGCCTTTGCCAATAAACAAATGTGAATAAAATGCTGACTGATTCATGAACAGTAAACCCACTATAGCTTTTTTTGGAGTCTAAGCAGAGTTTTAAAATTCATCGTCATTTATTTTACCGCAAGCTGAGCTGAGAAGAGGTCATTATTTTCGAACCGACCGATTCAAAAGCACCCGCCGCCCATCGCCTAGACAAAGTAGAATAAACTAGATCACACTGCATTGCACGAACAATGCTTCATCTAGCTTGGAAGACTTTTTTCACCATGCGGGCCGACAACAAACAAGGAAACAAGAACACCTCAGTCTACACCGAAGCTTGGTCGCCAGACACGAATGACAGCAAGAGATTTCAAACTCTCACTGCCGACCCAGACAACGTCTTCCTTGCAACAAACAATGACAACAAAATCATGCACTCCACAGCTTCAAAGTAGTCGGAGGATCCGTTCTCTGCCCAAACTCCACCAAACTGATGTGCCTCCTGAGAACAGGAACCAATGCCACTGCACTGCTAGTCGACAAACAAAGCCTACTAACTAGAAACAACCTCATCACACCAATAACGAACTATCCAAATGCTTTGACAAAAACGACGTGAACGCAGTAGCAACACCAACAACAAGGGAAGTTACCTACCCTGGCTCTTCCTCTTTCCTAGCCGCCCCATGGCTAGTCGACGTCATCATGAATGTTGGAACGAGCAACCCAGCAAAGCTAATCCCGGCAGTAAACAAAGCAGCCATCAAATTTGACGCCACACACGACAATGATGAAGCATACACCACCAAAGCAGCAAACCAAGCCAACGATTTCATTCTCTGGGCATGGGGGATCAAAGAGAACAAAGTCACATCCGCCAAGCTCATGATAGACCCACACGGCCTGGACTTAGAACGTTTCTGCCTCGAACGACACCACTCATGCATCACCCAAATGCCATGGACCAATGTCCCAGGGGGCCTCCCACCTCCCCCACCAGGAGCAGACGCAAATGGCTTCTTTGCCCCCCTCCTCGCAACAGTCACACGCCAAGTCGATGCCCAGGAAGTCCAAAACAACATCCTTTCAACACACATCGAAAATCTGGCCGAAAAAAGTGCAGATGCAAAGAACAGAGTAAAAAACTTACACAACAGCATCATAAAAATGCTACTCTTCGCATTGGCAATGGACAATGAAACAGTCCCGACGGAATTATGCGACACATGCAATTGGATCATCAACAGCAAAACCGTTGCTCTCGCCGAACAAGAAATAAACATCCAATTCGAAGCAGCCGGAATGAACGATGTCAGCTTCCCACCAGGATACTCCACAAGCATGTACAACGGAACACTTTTTTGGTCGAGCCACAACACACCAAGCAACCACAGCCCTTTCTCTTTCAACAAAGCAGAACCACTTCGGATGGAAGAGCAGAAGACCCGCCACCTCACGCTTCAGTTGATCCTGACACGAAGCAGAGGGATGACAGTCAACAAAGTAAAAGCATCAAAAAGAAGTCAATGCACCTTCAAATTTCAACGACATGAAAGAACAACTCCGAATGTTCTCGGTTGCCAACAACATCTTCTTTGGCCCCCTCAACGTTGGATCCTGTGCATTACGCTCACTTCAAATGTTAGTCAAAATCAACAGATCAACCTTTAAAGCGCGAGAGCGACTTGATGAAGAATTCAACTCCAAATTTCTCTATGCAATCGACTTACTCATGCAAACCTGGCTGAAACAATGCAAAACCACAGCAGTATGCCACGAAGTTGACGACAACATCATCAACTTCTACCCCCTCATCTCAGAAGTCTTATTCGGAAGTTTCCACATCAATCTCCCACCGACTTTCAAAATAAAAGACCCAGCGGCAGACAATGCAACAGCCACAGCCTCAGCAACAGGCAAGAAAGACAACAGCCGCACCACCAGAAACGACGAAGGACAAAACAACAAGAAAAAGAGGGTCAGATGACAGATCCTTCATAAAAAACGATTCCCCAGACCCCAAGATCTGCTGCATACAAACGAGACGTGGGCAATAAACTTTGCCAGCAAACGCCCAAAATGGAACAAACCTGCCGTTGCTGCTGCCGCTGGTTCCTCCAAAAATACTGTTTCTTGGACTGCAAAAACAAAGAAAGTCACGTCAAGGCAAACAAAGTCTCAGCAGAAAACCTAGCCAACATGAAAGCATGGATGAAACTATGTCGGTCTGGAAACTGACTAGTTGGGTTGGGGCCTAGAGGCGTCCGACCCCCACCAAAACCTCCCGATTTTGGAACCCCCCAGCCAAAACCTATAAAATCAGTACCCTCCTTGACCCACCGTCAACACATCCCACTCTTTTCAGTACCTTCGGGTACACCATGCTGCGTCAAAACAGACACCCCAGTCTTGCCTCCTTGCACACGAAGGGTAAAATTTGGACCCACAATGATATTCGGACCGACGGCAATTTTAGGTAAGTATATGCCTTTGAATGTAAACGATCCTTTGGAACCCGGGACGAGGGCAGAAGATCAACAACAAGCAAACCCTTGCAAACAAAAACTAACGGACATACCTGTAGTAGCACCGATGGAAACCCATGATTTCCTCAAAAATATCGACAGAACCAAAAGCTTTCGCCACCCAGGCATGAAAGAGCACAACCGCCACTCAGACGATCACCACTTAGGCAACACCCCACAATGGAACGAGAACGACAACACAATTGTCTAACCCCTAAGCCTCATCTCAATCCTGTGACAAACGATGGCAACACCATGCCACCACCCCTTGAAACCAATATTTGAGTTCGACCTTTCAGTCGAAGCAGCCGAGAAAAACTTCCTCGTTCTCACACGCAAATTCGGAGGGGATTTACAAAAAGCCATCGACGCCCAAGAAGGATCACCCCTATCTTACGGATCCGAATTCAAACCAATCCACATCCTCGCGCCAATTTTCAGCCGACATCCAACATGGCAAAAAATGAAATCCATCCTATCACAAGGATCAAAATGGCCCCTCGAGCCGATAGACAACACCAACAGACTCCGCGACATAGACGACGCACTCACCTTTGGCAATCATAAAGGCGCTTCACGACAACACGACCTCCTCATGAAACTCATAAAAGACGACGTCGAGCGAGGTTTCGCCCTTCCTCTCCCACTCGACAAAATCAAACTAATCAAAAACATCGTCATCGCACCACTAAACATCCAAACACAAACAACGATCAACGAAAACGGCGAAATAATTCCCAAGAATAGAATGACTCACGACCAGAGCTGGAAGTGGCAATCAGGAACTTCGGTCAACGACAGAGTCATCGACAAAAACCTAATGCCATGCTATTTTGGCCAAGCCCTCAAGCGACTCCTCAACTGGGCCGCGGCAGCCAGGAAAAAATACCCCAACAAAAGGATCCTCGCTACCAAGCTCGACGTCAAAGCAGCATTCCGACGATGCCATTTAAACGCCGAAACAGCATTGCAAACCTGCACCCAACTACCAAATCCAAACTTTCGACTAGCACTGATGATGCTCAGGCTCTCGTTTGGAGGAAAACCATGCCCATCCGAATGGGGAGCATTGTCAGAAACTATTTGCGATCTAATAATGGAAATTCTTCAACACGACGACTGGGATCCACTCACCCTTTTTGCCAAAACAGCCCAAAAACACGTGCCAGAAAAACAAACCCTGCCAAACAACGAACCTTTTGGAATTGGACGTGACCTCATCGTCACAATCCCAGTCGATGCAAGAGGAACCGTCGACGTCTACATAGACGACATCATCGGCCTATGCGTCGACCTCGAAGGCACAGACAACGCAACACGCCTCGAAAGAGCACCTCTCCTTGGACTCACCGCAATTTCACGAGAAATCTCACCACTCGAACCCCTACCACGCGATGACATGGATGCACGGACGAAATTAAAAGCAGAAACGGGACTCACCGAAGTCAAAGTCATCCTCGGTTGGTTGTTGAATTTCCGCACAATGAAAATAGCACTTCCAGAAAACAAATTTATCGCATACTCCCGGTCGATATCCGATATGACAACACGTGGCTGGACGTCAAAAACAGAACTCGAACAAAACATTGGACGATGGGTACATCTTGGCCAAATAATCCCTTTCATCCACCACTTTCTTAGCAGATTTCGTCTCCTCCTTCGACGAGCAGAGAAAAAACGAACGGTCAAAATCAACGACACATGCATCAATGATCTACAATTCTTACAAACAACCCTCGAACGATGTCGAAACGGCATCGACATCAACTCTTTAACTTACCGCAAACCAACACACGCATACAGATCTGATTCCTGTCCCGCGGGCCTTGGCGGATACAGCGACGAAGGTTATGCGTGGAGATTCTATCTCCCAAAAGAACTCCAATTCAGAGCCTCGAACAACTTACTCGAACATATCGCAGCAATAATAACACCGTGGATCGATATCATCGCTGGCCGGCTAAAACGAGGCGATTGCGCACTTTCGATGACGGACAGCACAACGTCAGAAGGGTGGCTAAAGAAAACAAACTTCATCGAAGATGGCGAATCGGCTATCCAAGCGACGATACGCATCGAAGTTGCACGCCTACACGCTACACACTACCTGGAAAACGAAATACGAGAATATAGTCAATGGTTCCCCGGAGAAGAAAACCAAGTCGCTGACGCCCTCTCCCGGGACGACGACCGATCAGACGAAGAACTCACCAAAATTCTCCGTTCTCACTGCCCATCACAGGTACCCCCTCACTTCGAAATTGTACCCCTTCCCAACGAGATAACCTCATGGCTGACCTCGCTGCTGCTTCGGCTGCCGCCAAAGCAGGAGTTGGTGGAGACACACATGAGAACGACTCTAGGGCGTGGTCACGATACACCTCATACTGCGACAGCATCGGACTCACCTCAAATTATTTCCTCGATGGACTCACCCGTCAACAGCGAATCGCAATCATGGGAGCTTTCGCCGTGGCTATACGTGAAGGAAGATTTTCGAGACCGAGTGATGGCACCCTGGCTAAAAAGTCAGTCCAAAATACCATTAACGCAGTGGCTGCGACCTTCAGAGAAAATGGGAGAGAAGATCCCCACAGAGATGCAGAGCGCCAAGTTAGCAGACTTTTACAACGGCAAATGAGATCATACAAGAAAGATGACCCGAAAGAGAAACAACAAAAAGCCCTACCAATCTGCGTCTATCGCCTCCTACTCTCTTCCCCATCATCAGAGCTTCGTCGAGCAACAGCAGAACTCGCAGCCGCAGCTCATTTCTGGGCCATGCGATCATGCGAATACTCGAAGGTAGCGAAAGCCGACAGGCGACAAACAAAACAACTTTGCCTCCGCAACATTGTTTTCATCAAGGATGGAAACATAGTTGACCACACATCTCCAAACCTACGCACAGCAGACTGTATAAGCATAACCTTCGAACGTCAGAAGAATGACAGAAAAGCGGACACTGTGACACAGTGGAAGACAGACGACCACATCATGTGCCCAATAAAATTGTGGGCTTCAATCGTGACCCGAATACTCACATACGAAGGATCAAACTCAAACTCACCTGTTTCTCTAGCACGCCACTCCAACAAAACCATCAGCATCACAAGCGAAATGGTAGCAAACCTACTCAAAGATGGCGTTGTCGCTATTGGCGAAACAAAGCTCGGAATCCAACGCCACGAAATAGGCACGCACTCAATACGATCAGGGGCCGCGATGGCCATGTACCTAGCAGGAGTGCCAATATTCTCGATCATGCTAATCGGACGCTGGTCTAGCCTCGCCTTCCTAAAATACATCAGAAAACAAGTTCAAGAATTTTCTTTCGGCATATCATCAAAAATGATCGAAATCCAATCCTTCAAACACATCAACACCCCCGACTCAACGGAGACAAGAGATTCAATTGTTGGCGACTCGTCTTCGTTGCTGATGGGATAAAGTTGATGGAGGGAGCATCAGAGCCGAAGGAACGGGGGCGGGGGTGGAACCAACTAACGTTGGTCCAAACCCAATCCTTGTCTTATCCATTGAACCTCGTATTAGAGATGGGGGACGATCGTGCACATCTTGTGCATTCCCTCATGTTTTAGGTCTCGTAGTTGCCGCAATCGAGCAACTGCGCATGTCTTACGCACACTTCACTTTGACAAGCAAAATTTGCAAGGGGGGGCTCTATTGGCAGAGGTCACTCTGCATCACATCAAACAAAATCGGCAATGCATGTGTCCAGCCAGAGCCAGCTGTGGTGGGTCCAAGGGAAAAGATCACGACGTGCGTTGTGTCCGCACTCTTGAGCCTGACACGGCAACTGCACATGAGCAGCAAATTTACTCATAAAATGCAGTACTCAAATGGGCTTTGATGGCGACATCGCCATCATGGGGCACACCGGAGTCGAGGTTAATTAGTCATTTTAACATGTATACTAATAATAATTAGCGTTTAACTTGTTTGTAGTCATGTCCATGTGTTAATTGTTTAATTAAGAATACAGACTACTTGGTTGGCTTCCTTGTCGGCTTACTCGAAGGCCTCCTCGTTGGCCTCTTCGCTGGCTTCTTCGTTGGTTTCCTCATTTGGCTTCTTCGTTGGCTTCTTCGTTGGCCTTCTTGTTGGCTTCCTGGTTGGCTTCCTCGTGGGCTTCCTTGTCGGCTTCATAGTTGGCTTCTTTGTTACGATTCTGTCGTCTCCATTAGTCATGCTGTTAACTTGTTCCTCACACAGCCCCATCAAGGAATATAATACTCTGGTGGAGACAGAAGGCAGTTCACCAGAACACTGCTGTTCAATTTTGTCATCAATAGCCCCCTTACAAATCCCATAGGCAACCTAGCGGCAGGTCTGCAAGTAGTCTTCTTGTTTCGCCGCGGAATATCCATCGCAAACTTCTGTTTCGTCCGGAAATTCCTCGTTTTTTAACTCATCTGCGGCCGCTTGAAGATCTCATGCGTTGTTGCAATCGCTGCCGAAGGGGGAATTTTCCCACAGAATCCTAAGTTCCATTTGCCCAGCAGCCGTTCCAAGTTGGCAATAATCCTGCTCTTCTTTTCTAGACACCTGCCAAAATGAAATTAATTGTGTTGTAAACTTTGTAGGTATCATTAGAGCTACGGAATAAGGGAAATATTCATGGACGCAGCCTTACACTCGGATCATACCCGTGGTGAATAGGCTCCTCGAAAGCATTCACCCCAGAGGTGTAGTACACCAAGGCCAGTATTGTAAATTTAAGAATAGCGAGCTCCATTTATGCATTTATGTTTGAATGTTTTCTCCTATTGCCGATTTTTATGGATGCGAGTAGCCAGAACGCGAAGGCTGGGCGGGAGTGAGTTCGGGTTCAGTGGGGCAGCGTAAGTACGTAAGTAGGTACTTAACGTACCTGAACACACTTCTTTACTCGCCTTCCCGCCGTCAAACGCAGCTACCCGGCCGGCTGCCCGCTGCCGGGGACATTCTGTGGCGGTGGTGTTGATCAACGGAAGCGGGCAACAAGTTCGTAGGTCCAATAATGCAGGCCAGAGGGGATGTCGTCGGCACGTACAAAGTGAAGGCCGGCTCTCAGAGCCTAGACCTTGATTTGGTTGCTCTGGATGACTCGCTTGCAATTGCTCTCCTCATGACCATCGACGAAAGCATATCGTTCGTTAGAACGGCAGGCGCGGAGCTCGCGACGAGGTTGGCCACATCCGTGGGTAGCGGCGGTGGCACAACAATCGACGTGGTGGTTTCCGCCGCGACTCTGGGCATACAAATTGGCATGGCCGTCGCGGTAGGCCTCGGCCTTGATAGGCAAGTCGTCCTCCAGAAGACTAAGAAGATCCATCTTCGGGACGCGCTCAGCGAGCCGCTTTCATCGATCACCACCGGCACGGCGCAGGATCTGCTCTTGGATAGACGTGCCATCCCCGCTATTCGGGGGAAGAACGTCGTCTTCGTAGATGACGTCATCTCCTCCGGCAGCTCGTGCGCTGCCGCACTACGGTTGATTCGAGCGGCGGGCGGCAACGTTGTTGGCGTTGCAGCCATCCTCGTCGAGGGCGAGGGATGGAAGACGATGCTCGGACATGATGATGCAGAGCTTGTCTTCTTCCTTGGCAAAATCCCTTTGTTCAGACCCACAGGCCCCGATGGAGCGTGGGAACCAGACTGGTACTGCTAACACGCCTGCATGGCATCTAATATTATTCATAAACGGCTGGTCGTCTTGTAACTGATAACAAATGGTTTACAACGAGAATTTTAATGACACAGTTTATGGTTACAAATTATGTTGTCGGAGGTTTGGTTATTAATAGGATAAGAGTTTTCAGCCTTCTGTCGTCGACAATGAAGATGCAGAGGATGAGTTAGAGTAGAACTCTTTCAGATTTTCCGCGAAAGTCAAAAGAACCCTGTGCTGGCTCCAACGCAACGACGCCGCCAGGCTCATTGCACACACGAACCCCGGGGTTTCCAAATCCTCCTCCAAGCTAACGATCTCCGGCTCAATGATCAAGTTGAATGCGGTCTCCGTTGCTCTCTTTGCTATGGCGCGCGCCACTGACGGTGCAAGTGAGCCCGCATTCTCACCTATCAGGCCTCCTTCTATTCCCTCGTCCTCCTCATCGCCATCCTCGAGGTCGAATTCACTGATCGGGGCATCATCGTCCAACAACGCCTGAGCGGCGGCGACTTCCACTAGTTCGAATGGGACCGACAGCGAGTCAACCTCAAAGCGCCTACCATTCATCCATAACTCCGCCACGTCGTCATCCTCGGCGACAGCGACCTCGCTATCTTTTCGATCGTAAACGCTCGCGTTGACGATGTTGGCGTTACTGTCGTCGTCATCGTCGCCGTCAGACCACACACCCTCCACCTCTTCCGACGGAACGAATCCATACGAGGCCAGACACCTCCACTGAGGCCTCGTCGAGTCGCCGTAATCGATCAATACCTCCTCTCCCATCATAATATCGCGCGTGGCCCTAACGACCAGCCTCGCCTCGCGAAGGTCGAACATTCGCATGTCCTCGACGCCGAAGCGCGCGTTTGCGCCGCCGCGGATGCGAGGCGGTCGTCGTCGTCGTCCGTCGACGATCGTGGTCATTCCCGAGGACGACGATGATCCGTGGTTGATGTAATCGAACACGGGGGCGATGACACGCAAGGGTGGTCCCCACTGCACGCCATCTTCGCACTTGCGATCTACTCGACAGGCCCTCGTTTGGACCTCGGGGGGTGGGGAGGGGGGGAAGGAAGGGATTGAGCGATGACAGAGGGATGGGCGACGAGCAGTATGGGGCGTGAGATGTAGAAATCGAAATAAAGTAACCGATCGATAGACGATTAGGAGGAGAAAGAATACTCACAATATCCAACGCATCGTGGCATTTCCTTCGAAATTCCATCGTATCCGACTCAATCTCCTTCGAACCCACGTTTAAATCGACACCGTCCGCCATCCTCGGGGGGGTGGAGTACCCCGGCGTCCTCCTTCCGCGATCGCGCCTCCCCCCCCGTACCCCCACGAGCCTGGATATCGCGTTCGCCCTCGCGAAGTAGGATTCGTCGATCGCGATCTCGAGGGACGTGCAGCGAGCGGAACACGCCGCCCTCTCGTCCCAGTGCACGGGTAGGGACGCACGTAGGTCGCTCGCGTCCGGTAGGGAGGCTCGCCACGCCTCCCATCGGGAGTATTCCTCCCCTCCCAATCCCCCCCCCCCCCTTCAAGGTCGTTGCTCGCTTCCCGATATGGCGGATCGATAACGTCGAGCACGAGAGCCGCGAGCCTCGTGCTCCATGCCATTGCATCATCGCTTTCATCGTCTCCGTCGTTTCCATCGTTTTCGTCGTCATCGTCTGCGTCGCTAGTGACGCCGCGGTACCATGACGGAGGATTGTCGTCCCTCAGGCACGACGACAGCGGTATCGACAACACGACATCGCCATCCCTCACCTCCCGCCTCACGCGCAGTCCCCTCCTTCCGTTAATCTCGGAACAATGCAGGTATAGGTTGGTAGCCCCGGGCTCGTCGACGCCGAACGATCGGCACATTTTCGTTAGGTCGACGACTACGCCAGGGCCGGACGACGTGGATGTGTCGGCATGCGGCTGCTCGACTTGCTGCTGCTGCTGCTGCTGCTGCTGTCGCTGACTGTGCTGTCGTAAAGGGATGGTCGAATAGCTCGGCGTCGACGCGGCAAAGGCCAAGGCCTTGACGAATTTCCCTGCAAAGGGAGCCATCAATCAGCTAAGTAAGTATACAGTGGGTCGGACGCGTGTTGGGTTGTTCTTTATTATTAAATATTTTTTTGACATCTGACGAGAGGGCGAAGGACAGACTGGTAAATGACAATGTTGATGACTTCACTATTAGCGGCAGCTGTCCTCCCTGATTTTTCATCTCATCCACACGCACACACCACAGAGTACCACCATACATATTAAAAACTCTCGTGTAATCAACAAGGCATGACATCCCGAACGTCGATCGTAGGCGCCGCACTCGGCACGCTCATCGTCGCCCTGCGATGCGGGACGTCGCCCTCGGACGCCTTCCTAATAGACGTCAACAACAATTCCCATCTTTCCCATGATGCGTCGCGTCGTCGCTCGATGACGATCGTCACGACGAAAACGACGACGACGACTACGACTACGACCACGATTGCGACTACCTCGCGCGGCGTCGGTCGACGACCTTCCATCCCGCCGGTTCCGAGCGCGGATGGAATCGCATACTCGTCGTCCTCGTCCTCCTTCTCGTCGTCGTCGTCGAGGTCGTCGTCTTCGTCCAAGACATGCCTGTTCATGATCGCCAAATCCGGCGGACGACTAATACTTTCCGCTGACCAATTCGAGCGCGAGGTCCTGTTGTCGACGTCGATGGGGGGGGAGGATGGGGGGATGGGACGCCATCGTCGACGATCGTCGGATGTCGGGTCTATGGACGAAGACGTCGTCGTCGTCGACGACGACGACGACGACGTCGACGACATGCCCGCGCTCGTGCTATTCACCGCCCCCTGGTGCGGTCCGTGTCGACTGACGTCCCCCGTGGTGCGGGAGATACTCGATCAATACCGCGGAAGGATCAGGGTCCTCGAAATCAGCACGGACGATTTGCCGGACGTGGCCATGGATGCGGGCGTTAGGAGCATACCCACGATACTCATATATCACGACGGGGAGGTGCGGGATACCATCGTCGGTTGCGTGGCCAGGAACGTGCTGGCGCGCGCGGTGGACAAGGTCCTCGAGGACATCGGCAGGCTGTAGCCCGTCGGAGTGGTTACGGGGAGAGGGGAGAGATATGCGGCGTGTATATGAAGAAAGAGAGGGAAAATAATATATATATATAAACTAGCCGTGACATTATCACGGTGCGGACTTGTGGAATTATTCGATCGAGCAATGTGCGATACACAGAGATGAAAGGAATGGAGGGGGGGGGGAAGTTGAATCGATGTATATGGTGCCATGGATGATACATGCCGGGGGAGTGTTATTTTAGTGGGGGAAAAGAATTAATCGATTTATGGCATACACATTTTTTTTCTCCCATGAGTTTGAAGAAATACAGAGTTGATTTGTTTTATTATCTCCTGCAATTTCCGGAGAGTGATAACACCGTGTCTATTGTAGTATCAATTCCGCGCAGCTGCTCGTGAGTCGACGGTGATCAAGGAGAGAAAAGGCATAATCGTCTCTATCGAGTTATTCCCATCCATCACAGATGGCAATTTCATTGATCTCCCATGAAATGCAAAACGTCTCTCATCGTGTACGGTAGATATCTCCCTCTTCTCTCGAACTTCCCCAAATCACAAATGCAGACAGACTTTTTACGATGGCCCCGACAGCATCGACCATGCACTACCTCACAAAAACCAAAAATGGATCTATAAAATAAAAATGCTTCAAATAGATCANACTAGATCAACTAAATGTTTTACGAAAAAATTGAGTTGAACCTAGAAGCAGTACACTCAACTGGGCAAAATTTTAAATTTTATAGATCCATTTTTGGTTTTTGTGAGGTAAATTGTCCCCTCTGTCTCGCATTATGTCGCTGGTGGTTGTCAGCACTCCTTGTAGCACTTTCCCTGGTCGTTTGTCCTTGCTCATTATTTGGGAAAGTAATGAAAAGTACCACCTTCTGAAAGGGCAATTTTATTCTTCCTGATGGTGCGGTGGGGCGCAAGGCCTTCCAAGAGGCGCTCTTAGAGCGCCATTTCTGTTTCTGTTTGCGGACGGCAGATATGGTGCCAGCCAGGTATGGTCGGTAGTATTAATGTCAAGACCACTCTTAAAAAAAAATTACTACCACTGAATTAATTAACAATTGACCCCATCATGCTCTTAAGGATTATTTAAGGGTCAGCTAATGGTCAAAGGGTTATTTAAGGGTCAGCTAATGGTCAAAGGGTTATTTAAGGGTCAGCTAAGGGTCAAATCAGGGTCCGGAGGCCATGCTAAAATAGAACTTTTGGTAATAAAATATCTGTAGCTGCTGCCGCATGACGATGTCACCGCCGTCTACTGCTGCCACCATCGACCGGGAGATGTCGCCCTTCGACACCCCCCCAACCCCATCGACTATCCAACGCATTGGCGCTGCTCCCCCACAATTGCCACCAACGCCACAACATCGGAAATAAAAACCACCATCGACAACTGCCCGCCGCCGCCACCGCCACATCATGATGGATGCGTCTCAGAGGAAAGATGATGCCACAAAATGGAGTCGTAACTATGGGGTAAGGAGGGTCAAAGGAGTGCCGTGCAATACTCGATTACTCCCCCACCCGAGCTGAGGCGGATTGTGGGGATATCATTGAACAGTGACTCTAGAAAGTAGTTGTAACTCGGTGATTACTGAATTTATGAGCTATGTTTCTAGTGTTGCCAAAAAACCTTGATGGATTTAAATATTCAGCTTTGTATATTTAACACCATATTCAGATAGTGTCTGACCGTGCTAACAGATGTGTTAAAACACCTTTGCAGAACACTTCAGAAACATGATTCCGTCTGTCAGTTGTCGCCAGACTTGTTTCCTTATTCAGAGCTTGCTCTTGACGCAATTTTTGCAATTCTTCAATACATATCAAAAATTCTCCCCGTGCATTATGATGATGTGCTGGCAGAAGATGCTTTGTAAAATAATCCACCAAATTTGTTTTTCCTGGTTTCCAATAAATTTTAAATTGCCCTTGCTGATCTAGATCAAATAACCACTCGAATCACATATTTATCGCTTTGGTGTGCTTCGGTCGAACTCGAGAATTAATAACACCATCCACTGTTGAGTTGTTGGTCTGTATCAGAGTTCGTGGGTGAGGGTGGCCCATCTCCAATAATATTCTTTGCAAATGCACGGTTTCTTTTGCATTAATAAATAATGCCCCCAATTCAGTTTCTGCCACCAATGACATAACAGCATCAATAATTTGAGCAATAGTAAGTACTGCCCCATTGTTTGGTGGATTTTGCACATTACTCAATAAAAAGAAATGCCCACCTGCCCGACTACATGCCTTGCTCTCATTTAGGTATCCAGCATCGCTATGAACTGCCAATACTATATCACTGGCATGGTAAGTTAACACTTCCTCTTCTTGACTTGCACAATAGTCTAACAATTGTTTTACCCTTTTCATGGATTTAGCATGGGGGAGGCCTATTGCATTGCAATTACATTTAATGCAACAAGCATAGTTGAGTCCAATGCCCGACTGTAATACAACAATGTTCCGTTGATGGCTTGAATATATTTTTCCCTTCTTTGTATAGCTTGATATTTATAATTTCTAGCTCCATGTATTGTGCCTTTGCACCATATGTTGGTACCATATGGGGGTGTGGTGAGTTTTGCAATCTTTGTGGACATTCATGCCCGAAACATTGTAATGCCTTGTTGATGTACCCTGACATGGATAGGTGGACTCGTCTGTTGGCATAGTCCCAATTAAAGTTAATTCCAATGTATTTATTACCTGACCACTCCTCAGCAATTTCATATTCCTCCTTGAGAATATTAATCAGATGCATTGTATGCTCCTTTCCCACATATTTTACTCCAAAGTCATTGATGACTAGTGTGAATGAAATAGGTTGGGATTCATGGGTCCATAAACCTGGTACTGCTTTGCTATTTGAGTATCCATGCTTGTTTAATTGTTGTTTCAACAATTCTTGTGCTAAAATTCCTGCTTGTGGTAATCCATACATCCCCTTTTGAATCTCAACATACACAAATCCATCATTCGATACTTTGTTGTGCAAATTGTATTCAACAACAAGTTCTTCTGGGATGTCATCAATTTTGATCTGCACTTATTCGTATTGAGACATCAGCATATTGAGGTAGAAATATTTAACATCCAACGTCATATATTTTGCACCTCGGGTGGATGTAACACTGTTGATATGCATTTTTACCAATGTCAGGTCTGCAGTTGGGGAACCAACATCATCGGAGTAGTGAACTTTGTCACCACCCACAGTGAGTCTCATGCGGTGAACTTCAGCCTTATTAGACCTCAGTTTGCACACAAACTTGGCATAGGTTACAACCTTCCACCTGTCTTGTGGAACTTAGTGCTTGTGAAAAAAAAATTGAGTGGGGGCCCTTAATTCAACCGCCAATGCTCTGTGCAAGTTGGCCAAATTCGTTGGCTCCAAACTTCTTGATATTTTGGGCGAGTGATCAGCTTGCAATATTTTAACAGTTTTCCATATTCTTCATCAAACACCTCATTTGTTGCAAATTCTCTTGTTGTAGGTGGATTATCGTCAATGATCGCTTGTACCATTTCAGTCATGGTGAGTGCCACTCTTCCTCCCCTGTGAACAATGTCGGCTAATGCTTGAGCATATTTTGATTGGGTTGTAGGCCCACTGACTTTACGTAGTGGTTTATTGACAATTTTCTTTGCAATCACCCTTGGAGATGTGGCTGTCTTGGTTGTCTGTTTCAAATTGCTGACACTTTTTCCAACTTTTGGCTCTGGAATGGGATCTTTAAAGGTGACTTTAATTTTGAGTTCCACTTTCTCTAACATTGCATTGCTCAAAATGTTGTTCATCTTTTGCAATACTTCTATTTTCTATTTTCTGTGAATATTGATTCTTTGACGTAGTGCGGACGAGAGGTCACCAACAGCTTTAACTATTTAATCTTCAAGTGTGATTGTTGTCTGGGTGATGTACCCATGCCAGAAGAATACCGTGTTGGAAATCCTTTCGCTGTGTGTCTATTTGCAAAAAAAAATATGACAACGATAATGTTCAGTTGACATGCCAAGATACCAACCACTGAGTGAGTGTGGGTCCAATGATTTTTGCCTATTTGTGCTTTTGTGCATTTTGACCGCATACTCCAATGGTGCCAGTGGCATTATATTATAATTTCCATTTACATGCTGGAATGACAATATGGATGGGTTTTTCTTTAATTGGCATAGGAGATTACGTGTCATGACTGCTTGAGGTACGAGCCACTCCCAAAGATTCATTGGGATGTTTGATCATCGCCAGCGAGAATTGCAATAAAATGGCTCTTGAATGTTTGAATGGCTCTCTCTGATAAATTCTGTGGTGAGTATCTGGTGGAACCAATTGCAAGTTGCAGTTGGTTTTATTCTCAGATTTAAATGCTTCAGATGCCTCATTATCCAAAATGTGCAGGTAAGGCTTGATCGTGCAGCCACGATTTGTTCGCGCCCACAATTTCTGGTACGCCAAAATCATTTGACTCTCTTGGTGATTCCGGATCAGTTTGGCATCAATGTAATTGGCATCTACGTCATAGTACACCATGAGTGGTATGTTTCCCCTATTGGATTGTACCAGAAGTCATTCCATTTGATTGGAGTATACCGTTTCATTGGTGTTAATTATTTTCGCCAAAACATTTAGCTTTGAGATTGCATGGGTGAGTTTGTTATAGGCAGATGTGTTTTCTTGAACCAACTTTTGTTTTGTGGACAATACGTTCTAATGCTGTTTTTTCTTGTATCCTTTTTAAGTCTCCACCAACTCAGGAAAATGTTTATTGACATTGTCCGTGGTAATTCCTGGCCACTTTTTGTAGTTTCCACTTTTTATTGCTTTGATCCATGTGTCCTTTGCTGGGAATCCTGCAGTGGCATGCTAGTATTGGATTGTTTGTGTCATTGATGGTTACCTGTATATATTTGCTGCCACCTCATTATTTGTTCGTCCATCATCTTGTGATAATCAACATAGGCCATTTGCATCCCACCACCCTTGGAGGACTGGTTTATGCGACAATTGCAATCAAAAAGTGTTTTTCTTGTGCACCATTACACCTTCTCCATGTGGGTGAAAAATTGTGGTGTAGTCAGCATCGGCAAATTTTCCGACACTGACCAATGAATTGGGTTGCAATCCTGGTAACACAACGGCTTTTCTTGCTTCAGCTGAAATTGATTAAAAAGGGAGCATAGTAGTGTGAGTTGCTTTTATTGATGATACATTGGGTAAATTTACAATCTTGTTGGATGGTCCGGTGATCGGCAGATTTTCTTCTGGTCAGACAAAGTTTGACGTTGCACCCAAATCAACCACCATGGTGGATGCTTTCCACTGGAAAGGCTTGTGTCAACTCATGCGTTGGTTTATCTATGCCATTATTGTGGATTTTAGATTGCATCTTACTTCTGCTTTGCTTATATTGTTGATGATGGCTTGATGTGTTACCTCATTGCTTTCATCGTCATCATTCGTGTATTGCAGTGTTTGTGTAAGTGCAGTATTGATTTACTTTACTCACTATATGCTGCAACTTTGACATTACTGAAGGCCCCTTGCACCTTCAGGTGCTTTTCACTGATTTCCACTCAGCAGGGCGCTTAGCTGCATTGATGGGTAGTTCCCTGCATTGCTCATGTGATGGTTTGGGTGCTTATGATTGCAGTGAGGACAAGTTGTTGCATTTCTTTTCTTCTCCTCCCACCTTGCTGCCTTTGCTGCTTTGTTTGCTGCTTTGTCATCCCTTCAGGGCCTTGAGCATCATTGCGTGCTCATCAACTTGAATGCTTGCACACAACAATTGCCTCCTTGCTTTGTCAATGCAATTGAAGTACTTCGTAAGGACCTAGGATGGACTCCATCCGGAGTCACATTCCGCCATGAGTGCATTGATATCAACAAAATCCAGTGCTTCCCATTGAGTTCAAAGGTGAGTCATCATTTGAAAGGGGGTGACATTTAAGTAACCCATTTGCTCTGCTTGCAATTCTAACACAAAGTCTTCATCAACTGCATGCAAAATGAGTTCTTTGAGTCCTTACACTACTCTCACACATGTTTGAAACTGCTTTATTAGGGCCTTGTGTTTGGCTTCCCATTGCACTCATTGTGCAGCTGGAATAACCCCTAATGGATAAATACCCTGGTTTGGAGGAAACACAAAAGGATTTCCTGGTGCCATTGCTTCATAATCAACATCACTCAACAATAGCTCAGCATGACCATGTGTGCCTCCGCCTAATTTGGAATAAATTGATGATGCAATCCACAGAAGTTCATCTTCAAGGAGATTGAGATCCTAATTTGTCGGTTGTCCATGCACCTTTGATACTTCCCTTTCCGCCACTGCTTTGTGAGTTTCTTTTTCGTAATGTGGCATTTTAAAAATAATTTTGTCAGTTAAGTCTACACTCACATGCTATTCCAAAACTGTGTTGTTTTGATTTGTTAAAGAAGTCGGAATTCAGTAATCACTATTGAACAGTGACTCTAGAAAGTAGTTGTAATTTGGTGATTACTGAATTAATGAGCTGCTTTTCTAGTGTTGCTGAAAAAACCTCTGACGGATTTAAATATTCGGACTCGAATATTTTGAACCATTTTCAGATAGTTTTCTGACTGAATTAACAGATATGTTAACACACCCTTGCAGAAAATTTCGGAAACATGATCGGTCTGTCATCGCCAGACTTGTCTCCGAACTTCTAGCTTGCTCTTGGCGCAATCTATGTACCTCCGCTACGCGCGTCAAAAAATCACCTCGCATATTGCGATGATGTGCTGGCGGATGATGCTTCGTAAAATAGTCCGCCAAATTCGTTTTACCGGGCCGCCAATAAATTTTGAATTGCCCCTGCTGCGCCCTATCCAACAACCACTCGAACCGCATATCCATCGATTTGGTTCGTTTTGGTCGGATCCTCGCATTTATTACTCCTTCCGCCGTGGAGTTGTCGGTCTGAATGGGTGTACGGGGCTGGCGATGCCCCATCTCCTGCAAAATACGCCGCAAATATACCGCTTCTTTGGCATTAATAAATAACGCCCCAAGCTCGGCCTCTGCCGCCGAGGACATGACTGCGTCGATGATTTGCACGATTGTCAAAATTGCGCCATTGTTTGGGGGATGCTGGACATCGCTCGACAAAAAGAAATGTCCCCCAGCTCGGCTCCGCGATTTGCGCTCGTTGAGATAACCCGCGTCACTGTGGACAGCCAAAACCATATCACTTGCATGGTACGTGATAATTGCTTCTTCTTGGCTTGCGCAATAATCCAACAACTGCTGAACTCTCTCCATTGTTTTTGTTGTGGGAGCAGCCTGCTGTGTTGCAATTGCATTCAACGCAACCAGTATGGTAGGGTCGACTGCTCGGCTGTAATACAACAAAGTGCCGGTGACTGCCTGAATGTACTTTTGGCCTTCTTTGTCCAGGGGAGTGCTAACCTCATCGGCCTCGACATACTGTGCCTTTGCGCCATATGTTGGGACGACGTGGGAATGAGGTGAGTTCTGCAATCGTCGCGGATGCTCATGCCCAAAACGCTGGAGAGCTTTTGCAATGTATCCCGGCATGGATAAATGGACTCTTTTATTGGTGTAATCCCAATCAAAAGAGATCCCAATGTATTTGCTGCCCGACCAATCATCCGATATCTCATAATGTTGTTTGAGAATGCTAATCAAATGCATCGCATTTTCTTTGCCCACGTATTTTATCCCGAAATCATCAACAACAAGTGTGAAGGAAATAGGTCGTGTGTCGTGGGTCCACAAACCGGGAACCGCTTGTCTTTGTGAGTAGCCATGTTGATTTAGCCGCTGTTCCAAAAGCTGTTGTGCTAATATTCCCGCTTGCGGTAAACCGTACATCCCCTTTTGGATTTCAACGAAAACATACCCGTCGCTGGTGACTTTCTCACGCAAATTATATGCAATAATAATTTCCTCCGGAATATCATCAAGTTTTATGCGGACATACTCATATCTCTCCAATGGCGTGTTGAGATAAAAGTTTTTTACGTCCAGTGTAAGATATCGTGCGCCGGGGGTTGATATAACGCTGTTCACGTGCGTCTTGACAAGCGTTAGATCGGCCGTAGGAGTACCAACGTCGCCCGGATAATGGATTTTGTCGCCTCCCACCGTAAGTCGCGTTCTATGAACTTCCGCCTTGTTCGGTTTTAGTTCACAGACAAACTTTACATACGTGACATCCTTCCATCTGTCAGCAGGTACCTGATCCTTATTAATGAAAAAGATAGTGTCGGTGCCTTGAATGCGCCCGCCAACACCTTGGGCTAATCGCCCAAACTCGTTTGCGGAGGAGTGAAACCACACCTCTTTGTGTTTAGGGTGAGTAATCAGTTTTCGATACTTCAACATTTTCCCCGAATCCTCATCGAAGATCTCATTAGCAAATTCTCCTGCCGTTCGTTTGGCGTACCCTCGTTTGAGCGCATCCGCAATTGCTCTGGATCGCGTGATGCGTCCTTCCTCTGATCGTGGATGCAGGACAGTTTTCTCAATGAGCGGCAGCTGCACCCTTGGAGCGAGGACAACCTCGGGTAATCGTGGTGAGTCAGGAGCACTGTCCACCCTTGGTTCTGAGATGGGGTGTTCAATTACCCTCGAGACGGGGTCGTCGAAAGAGACTGTTTTTTCCGCCGCCCTCTTAGGCATTGATTGTTTATTCAGAATGCTATCCAGCCGTCGCAAGACTGACATTTCGTTGCTCCCTTCATCGTTGGGTTGAGCACGGAGAGCCGAAGCGAGATCCCCGACCGCTTTGATGACTTGATCTTCTGGCGTGACGATCGGCTGTGTGAGATACCGATGTCGGAAGAAAACGGTGTCAGAGATTCGTTCACTGCGAGTCTTTTTACAAAAAATCCTATGGCAGCGATAGTGTTCGGTTG
>JALLPB010001140.1:0-11018 GCA_036939975.1 Cyclostephanos tholiformis | reverse complement strand
AACAAACAAACAAACAAACAAACAAACAAACAAACAAACAAACACACAAACAAACAAACAAACAAACAAACAAACAAATGTTTACTCAATATTCAGGTATAAGCTCTCACTCCATGGGAGCTCGTATAGATGGGGGATAGCGTATAGATGGGGGATAGCCTAAACTCGCTCTAAATAAATCCTAAATTTTTGGTGTTTAAATTTTAAGCGAATTTTGGTAGCCACCCATTGTTTCTTTCACTTGAATATCAAACACAGGTTTAGATGATTCCTCTCTCATTGATATTCAACTGATACTTTTGGTTGATATGTTGAGGACTTTTGCAGCTGATCAAGCAAAATCATGACAGACTTATAGATCGAATCCAAGTCAGCCCCTGTCAGGGCAACAGCGAACTACTAAATCCAGGGATCTGAACTCATTAGACTTAGTGTGGGGAAGAGGTGAAGAGGGGATAAGTTGTGATTGCTTCACGAGACACATGTCATCTAACAAAGCCAAATCAACACATGGAGATCTCGAGGAAAACGTCCTTGATTATTTGGTTGAGGTTAGGAATATGCTGAAAAGATCGTTTAGTTGAATCGCTAAAACCAAAGAACATTTTGATATCAAGCATAACATCAATGCTATTCGGGCAATCCTCACTGTGAATTCGGCAATCTTTTTCCATTGCATGGAACATGCAATGACAAAACTCACTGGAGAAAAGATAGAGCTTGCGCGTTTTGGATTCAAAACGATCAAGACACGTCAAGAAGGTACTAAACTTGAGCTTGTTACCCAACCTGAACGTTTTGTACAGACAATTGATACCTACCCTCTATCGACACCTCCATCTGACTTCAACAAGATCTTCATGGTGGAATATTTATCCAATGCTAAGTTCATTGACTTCGAAGACCTCTTCCACAAGACTTTGTTGCTGAATGATAATGCTCTTGAGTTTCTTCTTCCGAAGCTAATGGAGCATCTCAAGTCGATTCAAGTATGTTTGGGAGACCTCGATGAGTGGGCCTTGCAACCAATGAAGAATGCATCGTTCATCAACATTGTTTTTGACAAGTACTTGCCAATGGAGATGAATCATTACTTTGAGTCCGAATGCTGGTACAGGGGGGCAGCCACACAAGAGAGCACGAGATGTTTCTGTGGGATATGCTAGCGACACAGCATCCAACACAGCGCCCCTGCAGGAGAAATCACGAAAGGAAGAGAGGGAAGGGTCGATTTCTCAACTCCTCCTCCCCCGACAACGATGATTACTTCGCTTGCCGTCGCTTCTCATCCTCCTCTATTGGTGAGTGTTGGAAGTTACTTCTCAGGTTATGTTTCTTTTATTCATTGGAGGCTCCGCACATGTTTTGACTGAATTTAACAGAGTTGCAAAATGTACACGAGACTTCTGCATGAAGGTGCACGTCCTTGCCGAGTGCAATGTTTCTGGAATACATCAAGACTCGTTCGATTTTTCACGGGAATGCGAACAGATGAAACTTCAAAGGTTTCTCTCTTTCATCAAAGGCGCGTGAGAATCCTCATCGACTGCTTGACTTTAGTAGTATTGTGTCTTCTTCATGATCGCTGTTGGACAGACCCCCCGCAGAAATATACGTCGCGATTAAAAATAGTCAGTTTATCCTATAACTACCAATAAAATGAGTTAGATATGTCATCAGAGTAGCGCTTGCATAAGAGTTCATACCAGCAACAGTTCACCACATCATCGTCATGTTACACACTTTGCATCATGGTCATCCAAAATCCTTCTTGGATCGACCACACATGGTAAGGATGGCTTCATCGGGCGAACCATTGTGACAAGCAAATCAGCATGCACGACGTTGCACATGTGAGATTTCAGAAAGTCACTTGTAGACGCTGCTGTGGTTTACATGAGCGCGAAATACAGCAGGTCCGCCAAAGATGACGATCTTGTCAACGTTATCGCTGCCTCTTCCACTCACGCATAACATTGACGGAAACCGATTGTATCCTCCACCTAGGATAAAAATGGTCAGTGGATGGGATAATCCAGCACTTCCAAGCTTGATCACAACGTAAAACTAAAACCCACTCCATTCTCACTTGCTTCGGTCGTGGTGCTGGCGAAGATGATCCTCCCGTCCATTCACGCAGCCGTCGTTGCAAAAAATTAAGCGCTTACATCGTGATGACGGCTTTTTCAGCGGTGGCGTCTATCGGCCAGGCCATACGTTGTCACGTATTATAGTCAGTTGCGCGAAGAATGCACACTCCTGCTTCTGTTCTGTCGTACTACCTTACGGAAGTATGGATGCCGACATCATGTCAACGTAGATCGAGGCGTGAATATCTCACCCGTCGCCCGCGTCATGTTTGGTTCGGTCCTATCTATCATTGGATCGCAAGGAATGATCATTCGTCGTCATCAACGTCGTCATCACCGTCGTCGTCAAGGGAGTGTGGGTCGATGAGGTCTACTCCCGCGGTGACAATCCGTCGAGCCATAGTCCCCGAGAAGACATGGCCCTCGCGAGGTGCGTCACGAACGCCGCCCTTACCTCCTCCGCCGATGCCGACGCCACCGCGTGCGATGACGACGAACTCGATCCGTCGAGGTCCACGCACTCGAGGTCCAACGTGCCGTTCCTGGTGAGCAAACTGAAGCAATCGACGTCCCTCGACATGCCCGCGGTCTGGACCCTGCGCAGCGCCGCGGTTAGCTTGCCCAATTCGATCCCGAGCACGTCGTGTAGCTCGACCGTTCGCAAATTCCCGAGCCCGCCCCCCGGAGACGACGACGGCGTGGGGGGGGAGAGGCCGCCAGTCGCGGCACCACGATGACGTCTCAATTCCGCGCGCCACGTCAACCGGTTCCGATATTTCGGCGGCGGCGGCGGCGGCGAATCACGATGACGACCACGATCGTCATCGTCGTGATGCAGCGTAATCCAAACCGGACGCGGCGTACACCTCGTACCGTGCGCCACGAACTTCATCCCGGGCGGTCGGCGCAGTATCTCCCCGATATCGAGGGACGTGGAGCGCGACGCATCGTCGCGGCGAGGGGGGAGGGGTCGTCGACGTTCGCGTCCACGACGAGCGGGGGGGGACGATCCAAAGGCGGGGACGTAGTCCGCCCTCGTCGTGGACAAAATGTCACGATCGTTCTTCGTACGCTGCATCGTCGTCGTCGTCGTCGTAGTCGTAGTCATCATCGCGGTCGCGATCGTCGTATGCGATGACGGGGCGTACGTCTCATCGCCGAATAACAGATCCAAACGGCGATCCTCCCCCCCCCGGATGACGATGTTATCGGGACCGACCGCCCGAGAGTTGGCGTGTAATATTATGCCCCCCGTAATGTCCGTCGTCGGGGGGGGGACGATCGATATCGACGATGATGATGAAGACGATGGGGTCCATCCTCCTCGTGCGCCTCCCCCTCCGACTCGCGCTAACCCCCGACGTCCTCCCCCGATTTTCGTCGTCCCACGACGATGACGTCGTCGAATTCCCTCGCCGAAGTACTGGGCGCGCAATCCCCTCGGTAATAATAGGTAACCGAGGTATAGGAGGAGGGTTATCGCGAGGAATGACAGGTAATTCAACGGAGTTATTTGGAAGTGGGGGAGGAACGATGACATCCCGTCGTCGGCATGGTCTTATCCTCCACCCCACTGACGGCAACGGTCGTGTGCGGTGCATTAACATGCCAATTTATTTTCCCCCTCTCCACACAAGAGAGAGCTGCAGCACCCGAGAGAGACCCAACTCTCGCCAACTGCTCGCCCTATGATTTTTCGGCGACAAGTGGGCATTGTTCATATTTTTAGTGTCCAGCTCGGATACATAAATCTCCACTTACGCCATCCACTTACCCCTCTACTATTATTTCATTGGGTTATGAGCCATAAAATGTTATTCCAAGAACAAGCGTAAGAAACAAAAAAATCCAGCCCCAAAACAATCCCATCTTGCTCCCCACTCCCCCCTTCATCTCTCTCCTGTGTTGTCGTTTGCCCCAACTGCACTCTCTTTGCCTTCCTTGCCTGTCGTTCCGAAGAGGCATTCCGAAATCTCCATCGCGGATAAGCAGTAATAATTATACGCCAACATGGGCGATCAGAGTGTCGTCGTCAAGACGCGTAAATTCATGAAGAACCCCCTCCTATCGAGGAGGCAGGTGCGTCCGTTTCTTAGGAAGACGATGTTGTGCCCGCGTCGGGAGCGTCCCCGGGTCGCGGGATCGTCCTCGCTCGATGGCTCGGGGCGCGTTTTGCCCGTATCGCCGTCTTGATGTCTCATTTCTTTACTTTTTGCATCATAATCATTCGTCCCTGACATGACCCCACACACGCTCCCGACGTTCGCTCGAATTATTATTATTTTTTTCCCTCTTTCCCCCAACGCTTCCTTACCCCCCCCCCCCTCCCCCCCCAAAAAAACGGCCCGCAGATGATCGTGGACATCATCCATCCGGGCCGCGCGAACGTCGCCAAGTCCGAGCTGCAGGACGTCATCGGCGGCATGCACAAGACAGACTCGAAGCTCGTCGTGCTCTTCGGCTTCCGCACCAAGTTCGGGGGCGGCAAGTCCACCGGCTTTTGCGTCATTTACGACAACGAGGACGCCCTAATGAAGTTCGAGCCGAAGCACAGGCTCGTGCGGCAGGGACTCGCCGAGAAGAAGGAGAGGAGCAGGAAGGCGCTCAAGGAGGCCAAGAACAAGGGGAAGAAGGTTCGCGGCACGGGAGCGAGCATCGCCAAACACAAGGCGAAGCGCGCCGCCCAGGCCGATTGAAGGGAAGATTCGGTGGTGGTGGTGGTGTTGGTCGTGGGGGACTGGAGTAGTAGAGACTGCGATAATAATGCGAATACGCAAACAGCAGGTACATAAACCCAACCCCATTATTGAAGACGGTACATTTCGTAGAATTAAAACAGGTAGTTTCTACGATTGCTGAAACACAGGTTCATGTGTCACGTCTAGCAAGGCGTTGTTGCGTTCGATCCCCTTTGCAGGCTTGCATAGATTTGCCCGGCGGATATGTATGTTGTGAAAGCGACGTAATTGACATTGACTCGAATCGACAATCAACCCTTGAATCGTCTCACGACGCTTTAATGCATTCACGCATTCATACTGACAAGCGTCTAAGAATCAATATAGAGATCACTTATACCACATCACTCCGCACCATCAACCTACAATGCACACGACTTCATATTATCATATCATTCGTCCCATCGCTACAATACGGTGTTCCACTGGGGGGGGAATCATCGAAAGGCCATTCACCCCCGACTTGGGGGTGAAATGATGTTCGTTGTTGTTGCTACTGCTATTCTTCGCAATCGACGCGGGAAAAGGGATCTCTTCCTAACCCCGCCCTTCGTTGGCACATCAAGCAACGGTCCCGTACGCATCCACGATATCATCCAAGACGCATAGGGGGACCAATTGCGACAGCTCGTCGTCATCATCGTTCTTCGCGCTATTTCCGCGTCCCTCCCTCCGCCGTCGCACGTTACCGCAGATCATCCTTGTTCTTGTGGAGCTAACGTTCCTGTATTTCGGATCGCCCTCGAGGAATATCGTTCTCATTGGCCATATCCTACCCAAAAGGAGCGGTCCCCACGAATTCAGTAACTGTAGCTTGCGCTCCTCTGGACCGTCGGCGGCCCACGTGCGTATTCCCCTGAAGAAAAGGGAGGCGTTCTGCGTCCTAGCGTACCTCCAGATGTAGCCGGTAACCACTTCGTATTATTTTTGTCCGGTGATTCAAAACGAGGGGGGATTCGTTGAGAGATTTTATCATGCATGTATATACACACATAATATAATTCAAAATGATGAGAATATTCGTATCTCGCGGAACGATCGAGAGGTATCTATGATGTCATCGCTCTCGTAGTCCGGTCGTACCTTCGACCCGAACGTTGTCACAGCTCGTTGTTGTCCCATCCTTCCCAACGCCAACTCCGCTGCCGCTCCCGACGAGCATATTCCGAAGTATCCTGGCTCGCGTCTGCGGCGTGACGTCGTACTTTTTGTCGGGATTCACCCCAATGCAACAGATGACACGTCCGTATCTGCGTATGTGCAAATGCGCCGCGGGGTATGCAGGCGAAAACCGTTTTCGCAAGTTCCGATGCAAAGAAGTGAATGGACAGTTAGCTGGATGATGCACCTCCCTCCCGAATGTTACGGATGGGGGACAGCATGATATCAACATCAACGCCACAACATGCCACCCCGTCACCTCCTTCCCCGTGTCTCACCTGTCCGCCAAGTACCTGATCATCACCAAATGTCCCCAATGAGGTGGATTGAACGATCCGGCGAAGACGACGGTCATCTTCCTTTCCTCCTTGCGCTTGCGCGAATTCTCGGACGGTAGACTCCATGGGAACGAGAGGATGGTGGGGAAGGCCACGCGATAGACGAGGATGCATATCGCGATGATCGATATGGCGCTCGTCGCCGCTATTGCGTAATAGAACATCATAATTGCGATCGACATCTTCGTTCCGGATTTAACGACGAGCGCCTGGAAGGCCATTTAAGGCCATGTTACCCGGGTTAAGTATGTAACGCACACAGACACGGTAGGTAAAAATGGGTAGCTGGAGTAAATACTAATAAGTTTGTACGATACATACATACATACAAAGGCCGCGCTAAATTAGGTATTAGGTATGGTAGTAATCTCACACATCACATTTTCAAACCATGGCGACTAGTAGCATCCCCACCCGCCGACCAGGCGGAAAAGCCCCCGAGCCCATCTCTCCTCCCAAGAAGGGATATGCCGCCCAATACGAGTGGCTACTAATCGAGGAGAAGGCTCTTAGGGATTCTCAGAATAGGTTCCTGGACGAAATGAAGGAGTCGACTGCGCCGAACGCCCCCGCCCCCCCCCCCGACGCCGCCGCCGATGCGGATTGCACGACCAATGACGAACGTCGAATACGACAACGTCCGTGTACATCGGACCTGAAAATTCGCGCCATGGTACACCGTGCCAATCTCGGCGGAATGCTATTGACCGCACAGCACGCCGCCATCGAGGCGTCGTCGGTATCGGCATCCACCTCCCGTCCCCCGAATGGGTACGAGCGCGGACTCGAGCGTCCCGATGCGAAATGCGCCCTAGCGGCATTGTGGGACGTTAAGTCCCTTCAGCTCGAGGATCTCGACAATCGCATCCCCCTCATCATCGATGACGATTCCCTCGAACGGAGTAGGAAACGTCGTCGGCTCGTCGACCCGAAGAACATCGACGACGGGGCGGGGGACGTCGTCGGAAGAGCGACCATCGGGCAGCGGGGGGCGGGTATGATCGAGGCGTGCGTGGACGATTTTTTCATTTCGTTCCCGGAATGCAGGCGTAGGGACGATGCCTTGCTGTACGGCGACGTGCACGATGACGAATCCGATGATGACGATGACGAGAGCGATGACGAGTCGAGGAAGACGAACAAGGCGAGTGAGAAACAACAAGCGAGGGTGGCGGGATTGTGCCGGTCAAAGAAGTGCGAATCCATCGTCGAGGTCACCTGTTCCTCTTCCAGTTCGCCATCGCCGGAAAGGCCGGGGAAGATGAAGTCCGCCGTCGGATCCAACGACGGCGGGATGAGGGGCGATAACGGGAACAATGGCCCATCCTCGGCCGATGACATGCGTAATCGGGAACGGTCGCCGCCCGACTATACTCCTGAAGAATCCAGAAATCGGAGTGACAGGGATCCTCAGGGCAGCTTTGCGAACGAGCCAAATAACACCGCCGTGGCGCAATCGCAGCATTGCCAATCAGGACGTCCGTCTTCTAATCATCACCCCGACAATCCCCATAACGCCGATATGTCCGACCAATATGAGAACCGGGGCAGCAATTACCCTCGGAACAGTCTCGGGAACAATAAAATGATCAGTAGGTCGCAACAACAGCGCGCTCAATCACGCCGTCCTTCGTCGAACGACAACCCCGAAAATCCTTACCAAATGCAGCCACGTGGAGTAGAGTCGAATCGTTCAAGCCAATCGCATTATCAACATAGTTCGCATCGACGCCCTCCAACGAACGCCCACAACATCGATAATACCCACCAGAAAAATACACATGGAGTTCAACAACCAACACGATGGCAGGACGACAAACAGAGTCACAACTCGCACCAGACTCGATCACCGACATTCGACTACGATGATAACAATTCATATGGTAGGTCTGAACCACCGATAAAAAAGAATCCCTTTTGCACGGCGAGGGAGCTCCTGCCGATTTGTAATGACAATTCACGGGGTGACAACCAGGCAGAGGTAGGACGAGGGCGTGGCGAGCGCGAAGATGATGATTGGGACAATTACGGCAGTAACGAAGGTGGAGCGAACAATCGATCGACATCGTCCACGGGGCCCTGTGGACCGCAACATTTGGTCCGGGCGGCGATACGTGGGCCGAAGGACAACATGTCCGCCGGATTGAAACGAAAATTCCAACCTCCCATGAAGCGCGATGGAGGTGGCGGGGGCATCGGCAATAGTTGCGGACAGAATTCGGGCAACGGTGGTCACAAGAGTTACAATTCTACGAATCGACATGCTAGCTCAGGTGGCGGCGGAAGCGGTGGCGGTAATGTGAATAACGTAGACGAGGAACTGCCCGAGGAACTTCGTGGTCTAGATAAGGAGTTGATCGAAAAGATAAACAACGAGATCGTCGATACAGGGGAACAAGTCACCTTCGACGACATCGCAGGGTTGAAACACGCAAAACAGACCGTGAACGAGCTCGTGATTATGCCCATGATACGTCCCGACTTGTTCACGGGCCTTCGTGCATGTCCCAAGGGGTTGCTGCTCTTTGGGCCGCCGGGCACTGGTACGGTTTCGACGATTTTTTCACATACGTCATCGTCGTTGCCCCTTTGTTAATTTATGCGTCATTGTTATTTCATAACAACACAGGTAAAACCTTGATCGGGAAAGCAATCGCCCACGAAAGTCGAGCGACCTTCTTTTCGATTTCGAGTTCGTCGCTTACCAGTAAATGGATTGGTGAGGGCGAAAAGCTAGTTCGCACCCTATTCGCTGTGGCCTCCTATCGCGCACCTTCCGTGGTATTCATAGACGAGGTAGATTCCATGCTGACGCAACGCAAGGCCGACGAAAACGAGGCCAGTCGGCGCATAAAGACGGAATTCCTCGTCCAGCTCGATGGTGCGGGGAACGGCAGGAAGGGACAGGTGTTGGTCATCGGCGCGACCAATAGGCCGCAAGAGTTAGACGACGCTGCGCGCAGACGATTCGTGAAGAAGCTGTACATTCCCCTGCCGGACCAAGACGGACGCGAGGCGCTGATAGCCAATCTCCTGAAGAAAAACGACCACACTCTGACCGACGCGCAGCTGGCGCAACTAGCCAAGGATTCGGAGGGTTTCAGCGGTGCGGATTTGAAGATTTTGTGCACCGAGGCTGCAATGGGACCCTTAAGGAAGTTCGGCGCCAAGGCAGTGGAAATGAATTCGAAGGACGTCCCTCCTATATCGTATAAGAATTTCCGCCAAGCGCTTCGACAGGTGAATCCGAGCGTTGCCCAATCCGATCTGGCCTCGCATATAGAGTGGAATAACACCTACGGTAGCATGGTTGGCCCCCGCAGCGATGATAGTAGTCAAGATAGCGATACAGAAGGCGATAACGATTGATGAAGTTCCTCACGTGGTCTAACGTAATCTGAGTAATCTCTCATTATTCAATAGCCATCTACGCTAATGAAAAAGTATTCGCTCGCATGGTTTATAAGGAAAATGACTCGGAGTCTACGAGAATATGATGCATCGTGATCGCGCCTAGGATACACGGCAAATGACATATATCGTCCAAGTCACCCGTTGACTTACGGTGGTATCCCGAACACGTTGAGGGTAAACGAAACGTAAGCGTAGTACCCGACGATCGCCGTGATTTCGACCAACGCCTCATCGCTACCGTCCAATTTATCCCTCGTCGCGCGATACGTTTCGTCGGATACGGTGTTCGTATCGAGCAATTCCGACGCGAACAACACGATCGCCACCTCGCGTTCCATGACCTCGTCGCGCGTCATCCCGCCACTCGTCGGTTCGACGCGACCCCCCCTATCGCGTCGGTGCTCCCGAATCAACGCCGGGATCATGCGTTCCTTGACCAATCCCAGGCTGAATCCTTCCCCGTCATCGTCGTCGTCGTCGTCGTCGTCCTCCTCCTCCCCCAAATTCGAGGGGAGGAGCACCATCGACCCGGGTATGCCTTTTATCACGTCCCATCCCACCCCCGCCCCCCTCGCCTCGTGGACGTGTATTTCGAATTCCGTCGCGCTCTCGAACCTCGCCCCCGTTAGCAAAATGACCAATTCCGATTCCCTCGTCGATAACGACGTGCCGTATCGAACCGCGCGGCCCAATTCCTGCGACGGACGAGCGATGGACGGCACCGATAACCACGGACCGAATGGACCGGACAATCCCGTTCGCGGACGCGACGATAGGATCGAATCGCGTATGGACGTCTGTTCGGGGGACATGTTCGACGGGGCGGGACCGGCGTATCGCGGTGGCGATCGTCTTGGTCGTGGTGGTCGTCTCAGTCTTCGTCTCGGTTGTGGTACCACGGATTCGCCACCGCCTCCCGATCCCAATTGTAAGGTGGGGTCGGCAACGGAGGCGACGTCTATGGCGACGGCTTGAGCGGCTTCGCATTCGTGCGGATGGAGGTCGGGATGGACGAAGGCTGAGTCGTCATTGTCCATAGAGCCGGAGGGTGTCGTCGTTTCCATCGTCGTGTTGTGGTTGTGCGCTCGCTGACAGCTGTGTCTGTCCCTCGCCCGAATTATTCCTCGTCAAAAAAGCCGAAGTATGATCTCTACTACTACTACCTACCTACTTTACCTAAATAATACAGACGAGGACGAGTACAATCAATACTACCGCTCTTATAACAATTGAAACACTAGCTAACTAAGGGTTAGCTAAGCGCTAGCTAAGGGTTG